>CANYCX012195726.1:0-10101 GCA_948193385.1 Breynia disticha f. nivosa | reverse complement strand
CAGAGGCAGAATTTATTGCAGCTACAGCTGCTGCAAATCAAGCTTTATGGCTTAGGAAGGTGTTGCTTGATCTGAATTTGCAGCAAGAAAAATGCACAGAGGTGTTTGTAGATAATCAAGCAGCAATAGCTATCTCAAATAATCCAGTTTTTCATGAAAAAACTAAGCATTTCAACATTAAGTTGTTTTTCTTGCGGGATTTGCAAAAAGAAGGCGTTGTTGGATTAAGGCACTGTAAATCAGATCTAAATTCAGCAGACATTCACAAAACCTTTATCTACAAGCAAATTTGAGTTCCTTAGAGAAAAGCTAGGAGTTTGCAGCATCAGAGCTAAGGAGGACTGTTGAAAGTTTAGCTTATCTGCTACAATCTTAGCTGGAGTATTTCTTTCTTGTTATTTTATGTTTTTTGAGTTGTTCAATTTTCTTTTTCCGTTAGTGTTTTTGTTAATCATGGAGACATGTTCCATGTATTCAGTTGTTGCTTTTGTGAGTATTTAAACTCATTTGCAAACAATATTTGTTAATCATGGAGACATGTTCGCTTATTTTTAGGATTTAGTTGTTTCTTTTGTGAGTATTTAAACTCATCAGAGAATAAAAAAAGTAGACTTTCAGCTTCAATTATTCTTCTCTTCTTGCTTAATCCAAAATTTGTTTTTAGCCTAACAAGACGTAAACAACATGAGGTTTACCAATATTACTGCCTGCCATTTTCTTTCTATGAAATTTAACTTTAGTAGTGATATTTTCTGAGGTTTACTTGCTGGTGCAAGTATTCAAGGGTTTATATAGAACATACAAGCAGGCGATAAATATAAATCTAGGAAAAAGTGCCAGAAACGTGAATCGTTATATAATGATTCAATGGTTTATTAAGATTCATTTTGATTATTATATGACAATTCAACGATTTATTAGGATACTGTTTCCTTATATTATGATTATAAGATAATAATTCAACAATCTTGAGGATATTGCTTCAACGTGAATCATTATATGATGATTCCACGATTTATTAGGGTATTGGTTCGCGTTTTTTTTTGGATATTTCAAATTACTTTTTGCTGGCTAATATAGAGTAATTAAGCAATTGTATAACTAGAAAGGGTTAACTCACTCAACTAATGAAAAAGTAAAAAAACTGTACGGTAAGTTTTTAGTTCAAATCTAACAGACAATATGTTAGTGTGATTTCTAGTATAGCAATCAACACTTCTGGTGATTCTACCTCCAATTTCATAGGAATTTATACATGGATACAAGACCCAATAAAATTTATTCATTTATAACTAATTAGAAAGTTAATGCATAATTTTTTGAAAAAGTTATAAAGGTTTGATTTTGAAAAGTTGATAAATTTGAAAATGAAGTTTAAACATGCACATCATGATTAAAAAGTGTGTATTAGTGTAATTATCCCAATTTTGGGATTTATACATGGATACAAGGCCCAATAAAACTTATTCATTTATAACTAATTAGGAAGTTAATGGAAAGTTAATGGATTGAAGTCGTATGAAAATATGCTAATATACTGTTAACATCATGATCAGTGCATCTGTTACTACATTAGTCTTTTCCATGATAATATTTAATTGTACAATTATCATCTTTCTGCAAAATCTATAACATTGTTTGTAGACGTTTGACATGTTAGCGTAAGTCCTAGCCTAAAGATAGTATTCTACACTTATTATATTAATAAATGAGGCTTTTGTTCTACATCTATTTTTTCATCATGCATATTAATTGATAAAACTATCTAGGAATGATATCTCAGATTTGGCTATCACATGTGAGACATGTAGTTGTAGGACCTTATAGCATATAAACATAATTCAGAAATCCCTAGTTGTTCATTGTTTTGGGAATAATATATGAATTAAGACCAACTTATTTTCTCTGATTTAGTGGGTTTGATCCTCTAAGGGCATTGAGTGTCAATCAAAGATCATGAATAAATATCTAGGACCTGATATTTGGATTCGATACACACATGAAAACATTACATGGTACTAAGCAATAAGTAGTTCTCATTGCAAGTCTTATATTAGAATTCTTAGACCTAAAATCTCTATGGAACTATAGATGAATTTCTGTGTGCTTTGACATAAACCTAATGTGGCCATAACTAGCTGACAAGTATGTGTATGATAAGGTGTACCATAATTCATGTTAGAGAAAATAAGAGAAGTGAAACGATTACCTCTCTTGATAAGAAAATATCATCAACTTCTTGATCAGTGAACTGAAGAAGTGTATAACTATACCCAGATGAAATGGTATTTACATTATTTATCTGAGATATTTAATGTCATTGGTATATCAATTAAGGAAATAGAATACACAAGGATGACTTGTTTCATCTATTATGCTAATTCTGATATTTTAGAGTAAAAGGCCATGTATGATTGCATTAAGTTAATAAATGCCACATCTTAAGGTCAAATTACACATATACCATTTTTAAAGTACCATTTTTCATATATGTCATCTTAGGAAATAAATTCCAAGAATGCGATCTTTAATAATTCTATTCCCTATATTGTAAAATATAAGCTTTTTTTAACATTTTTTTCTATGAGTTGTCACCTTTTGGTCAACTTGTAGTAGAAAAAAATAAAGATGACAACAAGTTGACAAAATGTTAAACAAAAAATTAAAAAAATAAATATTCAAACCCTAATTCTCAAATTAGTAATACCTACCTCAGTCAAATTCCGTTAAATTGAATACACGAACAAAGTCGACCAAAAGTTGACAAAAAATTGACTAAAAAGATGACAATGAGTTGACAATAACTCAACTAGTAAAACTCTATTTTTCAAACTAGAAAACATGCATTACTGTCAAGTTAATTATACACGAAAAACAGAAACATTTTGGTCATCCTTAGGTAACTCAAATTCGTTTAACAGAATAGTTAGTATTCTAGTGCTACTCGATTCAAGAATAATCCCAACATATAAATATTTTGCAGTTAGGAACATATGGCAAGAAAAGGCAGCAGTAATACATTATCCTAATACTATCCAGGGATCTTAAAATATTACACTTTTTGGCAAAGGAAATTAAACCCCTACTTGAAATATTGGAGTACCAAATTAAGCTCAACTTTTCAAGCTTCGGAAAACCATCACCAAGAGCACTCAATCCAGCATCTGACAAGCTACACGATTCAAATTCTGCATTTTCTAGCAAACCATTCTCTTCCTTGTTGCGTAGCTTTCCAGGTGCTAACCTATGCTTTCTTTTCTCCTGCGCAACAAATTCTTGCATTCTTACCAAACAATTATTCACAACAACACTCGCCTAAAACTACAAAAATGGAAAAATACATGTTCACAACAACAATTAAAATAAAAAGATATATTGAATGAACAAAAACTAGTAAATAAAGATTATATTCCAAAATGAAATCACAGAACATATCACCAAAATCAAAATCAAGTACAAAATAACTTATCCATTTATAGAAATACATCAAAATGAAAATGAAATAAAATGAATTAATGCACAAAAATTTGAATTTTAATGAAGATAAATGGACTGACAGGATAAGTAAGTTTAAGAGGAGAAGCAATGGCAAGTCGTTCATCAATAAAAACCTGCGTCACGCGTACGTTTGGAAGCGAGATAGTTGAAGATCTCCAGAACAAGCTCGTCTGGGAGACACGTGTTGAACATGTCATGGTTGCATCGTATGGATTGTTGAGTTCGGAAATTTGCAGTGAAGTGGAGCAGAGTTAGATGAGATTGATGGGGCGTAGCGTAATGTGTTAAATATACCTAACACAATTTTAGTACTAATTTAATTTAATAGAAGAGAGATGTGTGGTGAAAGAGAGAGAGAGAGAGAGAGAGGAAAAAAGGAGAATGAGAGCAAATGAGAAAAAATGAACCGTGTTTTAAAAAATTGAAGAAAATATTCTACTATTTATAATTGTTATTTGGAGAACAAGTTTAAAAATAGATGGTATTTGAGGGATATGTATATTTAAGATGAGAAAAAAGGAAAGTGGTATTTTAAAGATGATACTGTATGACCTTTGTTCCACATCTTAATGGTTATCATGGTTCACAGCAAAGCTTGCAAGGAATGGTATAAAATGAAAGTAAAATCTGAGTAAAAAAATAATGCTATCTAAGTAAAAATAAATAATGTTTTCTTTGAGGAAATGCCACATCTTAATGGTTATCATGTTTCATGGTTTTGCAAGGAGAACTAGGCTCGATTTTGCCAATCCGTAGCAATTAATTTGTTAATCAACATGGCTTACTAGGAATGGTAATGTTGTTTTACAACAATAGTGCAAATGTGAATATGTTGAAAATATAACACAACAGTCCTGACATACTAATGCCACTCTAGGGACAAACACACTCGAGGGCCACACGAGTTAATCTATTTGGGAACCAACAGAGAGGATTGTTATTGGAAATTTGTTTCGAGACAGTTGAGTTTGCTTTAAAAGTGTGAATTCTCATATAATGTGATACATCCACAGCAGTGGTTGACAAGTCTGCAAGGCCTCCAATTACGTTTGTGTATTCAAGGAGAAAGTATGGGTTTCCTAGAGCTGGTAAATTTGCACTTGAGGTATCTGAGAATGTTCCTAGTGAGGTCAGGCTTGACACCTGTGGGAGAGCAAGGAATGTTGGTATTCTGTTATGCAAGATGACGTGGCAGAAGTTTGTTATGGGAACACTACTTATGTGCATGGGAATGAGAGAGAGTGTTAGCTAGTTGTTAGTATTTTCTTATTGAAGGAACTTAGAGAATTGGGTGCTTCTTGAATTGCTACCCCAACAGTCTTCTTACTGTTGTTTATCTTTCAATAAAGTTATTGTTACATTCGGCCCTATTGAATTTTGTTGTTTCTATCTTGTGTTTCTATTTTACCCGATTTGATCCTATCAATTTTGGTATCAGAGCGGTTCTGACCTTGGAACTAGTATATGCCCAACACAAGAGTGGAAGGCATGATCGCACAGCTTGAAACCAACTCAAAAGAAATCCCAAAGATGCGTAAGGACATCAATAACCTTACTGCATCCATGACGCTGCTCATTCAACAAATGCAGGATAACTAGCATTCCATTGCTATGTTAACCCAGAGTGTGGGAAATACCCACAGAGCTGAGTCTAGAAATAACCCACATAACTAGGAAGAAACTAATGTAGCAGATAAGACGATTCAAACCAACCCAATGGTGGTAACTATGTTGGATCATTTGGATGATAAGGAACGATTCCCATGCAAGCTTGAACTTGCAGTGTTTGATGGGGAGGGCACTGACTCATGGATCTTTCGTGCTAAAAGATACTTCAACATTAACCATGTCACGAAAGTTGAGAAATTAGAGGCTGTGGGAGTGTGTTTCAATGGTGAAGCCCAAGCTTAGCTCTGATTTGAGGAGCGGGAGAAGCCGTTGAGTCGTTGGGATGATCTGAAGATCCAGATGTTGCATAGGTTCGCGGGATTAATGGATGGATCCTTGTTGAACAGGTTCTTCGCTGTAAAACAGAGTGGCTCGATTGCTCAATACTGAGCTCAATTTAAGTATTTGGATGCATCGATGGGGAGAGTTGATGAAGCCACCATGATTGCAGTATTCACCAATGGGCTGGATGACAAGCTCCGTGCAGAGCTATTGGTTCACAACCCGAAGACTCTGAGGGACACCATGGAAATGGTAGATCAGATTGAAGCTAAACTAGAGATCATGGGCCAAGGGCCCATACCCGTGAAAGACCAACAAGCCACCCTTTTTAAGATAGACAACAAGACCATCACCTAGACACCCAATAAGCCTTATAGCCCCTTACCCAACTCAAAACCTTACACTACAAACTATCCCACTTCACACAACCCTAAACCTACCTACTCTCAAACTAGCAGTGAGGCGGCGTCCAACACTCTGAGTGGGCATTACTCAAAATTCTGAAGACTAACACCAGCAAAAATTCAGTCCAAAAGAGAGAAGGGCCTGTGCTATAAATGTGACGAAAAGTCGCATGTCGGCCACCGATGTAAAAAGAAGGAGTTGCATGTCTTATTGGTGAATGAAGGGGAAAAGATTGGCGAAGGAGAAATTAGGGGATTGGAAGAGGTAGATGGATTGGAGCTGTCCTTAAATTCAGTTGTTAGATTGTCGAAGCTGAGAAAGCTCAAGTTAAAAGGAGAGGTGCATGGAATAGAGGTGGTTGTGCTAGTAGATTGTAGTGCAACACACAATTTTATTTTGACCAGTCTAGTAGAAGCAGTGCAAATCCCTATCTAGGAGACTACACACTATGGAGTAGTAATCAGATCTGGAAAGCAACTCAAGGGTATGGGGGTGTGCAAGGGTGTGGTGCTGACATTGCCTCAACTTACCATAGTAAAAGACTTCTTACCATTGCCTTTGGGGAGCATGGATGTGATTTTGGGACTTAAATGGTTATCCACTCTTGGAGAAACCAGAGATGACTGGAAGAATTTAATAATGACGTTTGAACTATAGGGACAGACAGTACGCTGAAGGGGATGCTAGCCTGACTAAGGCGATGGTATCCTTATGAACGATGGTAAATGAGGTGAAAAGCGAGAAGGAAGGTATGGTGGTGGAACTATTTCAATTGGAAGGGTCTAAAGTGGAGGAACTGTTGGACCCAGAAGTAGAAGTAGTGGTGCAAGAGTTTGCAGACATTTTTGCTAATCCATGTGGGTTGCCATCGGAACTTGAGAAAGATCATGCGATTGTACAGAACCACTCAATGTTCGACCTACAAGTTCCTTATATACAGAAAAATGAAATTGAGAAATTGGTCACTGAGATGTTAAGTGTAGGAATCACACGACCTAGCATAAGTCCATTCTCGAGTTCGGTCCTGTTGGTGCAGAAGAAGGACGGCAGCTGGCGCTTTTGCGTGGATTACCGCGCCTTGAACATGGTTACTGTACCGGATCGGTTTTCCATACCGAAAATTGATGATCTCTTTGATGAATTGAATGGAGCAAGGATATTGACAAGATGGATCTCAAGTCTGGATATCACCAAATACGCATGCGAGATTCAGATGTGCATAAGACGACATTCAGAACTCTGACGGACACTATGAGTTTCTCGTGATGTCTTTCAGCTTAACGAATGCACCAGCAACCTTCCAATCCCTAATGAATAAGGTGTTCAGAGGGTTGTTCAGACGGTATGTCCTAATGTTTTTTGATGATATTTACAACACTGATTTGGTTGAGCACCTTACTCACTTACGTGTGGTGTTTTCTTTTTACATGAGCACAAACTCTTCGTCAACAAGAAAAAGTGATGTTTCGCCAAGATAGAGTTGGAATACCTTGGCCATATTATCTCATAGCATGGTGTGGCAATAGATCTGGAGAAGGTCAAGATTATTGCGGAGTGGCCTGATCCCAAGAATGCCAAGGAAGTCAGAGCCTTCCTGGGTTTATCCGGCTATTGAAGGAGGTTCGTGAGGGATTACGACAAGATTACAGCTCCTTTGATCCAATTACTGAAGAAGGATGGATTATGTTGGGGTTATGAAGCCTCTGCAGCAGTTTAGAAACTAAAAAAGGCCATGCAACAGGTGCCCACTTTGGCTTTACCCGACTTCAAGGTTCCTTTTGTGGTGGAAATAGACGCATCAAGAGTGAGTATTGGAGCGGTTTTAAGTCAACATAGGATACCTATCTCTTTTATAGCCATGCATTGGTGGGGAGTGCCCAGTTTAAATCAGTATATGAGAGGGAGTTGATTGCGATCGTTATGGCGGTTTAGAAATGGCACCATTATTTAATTGAACGACATTTTATAGTACGTACAGACCAGAAATCGTTTATCCGACTTCAAGGTTCCTTTTGTGGTGGAAACAGATGCATCAAGAGTGAGTATTAGAGCAATTTTAAGTCAACATGGGATACCTATCTCTTTTATAGCCATGCATTGGCGGGGAGTGCCCAGTTTAAATCAGTATATAAGAGGGAGTTGATTACGATCGTTATGGCGGTTTAGAAATGGCACCATTATTTAATTGAACGACATTTTATAGTCCGTACAGACCAAAAATCGTTGAAGTTTCTGCTGGAGAAACGAATGGTATCTGTGGACTATCAACGATGGTTGAAAAAATTAATGGGATTTGACTTTGAGGTGCAATACAAACCGGGCCTTGAGAACAAGGTGGCTGATGCCTTATCCCGACATCTTACATATTCCAAGCTGTTGGTGATCGCAGTGGGTGTTGTCTTGGATTGGAACCTCATTCGACAGGATATTGCTGCTGACCCAAAGCTTGCCAACATAATTGACTTGCTAAAATCAGATCCCCAAGGGAAGAAAGACTGGACTTTAGTGGGAGGTGTGTTGTGCTACAAAGGGAGATGGGTAATACCGCGCACATCTACTGTTGTGCAGGTTCTGTTGAAGGAATTTCACGATAGCCCAATGTCCGGACATGAGGGATATCTAAAAACCCTTAAGAGGATTGATTTAGAATTTTTCTAGTTTGGCATGCGTAAAGACATCAAGGAATATGTGTCTAAATATATTGTTTGCCAGCAAAATAAGTATGACACTTTATCTCTGGCGGGCCTTTTGCAACCATTACCCATTCCCCAGCAAATTTGGGATGAAGTTGTGATGGACTTCATTGAGGGACTGCCAACTTCCAAGGGGTTCACTGTGATATTGGTTGTAATCGATCGCTTAAGTAAGTACTCCCATTTTATACCACTTAAGCATCCATTCACAGCCAAGACCATGGCAGCAGAGTTTATGTCGCAGGTGGTTCGATTGCATGGTTATCTTCGTAGTATAGTTACTGATCGGGACAAGATTTTTCTTAGCAATTTTGGGACAAAGTTGTTTCGTCTTCAACAAACTTTTCTGAAAAAGAGCACCTCTTACCACCCTCAAACTGATGGGCAAAGCGAAGTGGTTAACAGATGTCTGGAAACATATCTGCATTGTTTTGCTAGCCAACAGCCTCGCCAGTGGGTGAATTGGGTGGGGTGGGCTGAATATGCCTATAACACCTCCCACCATACTGCCATTAAAATGACACCATTCAGAGTCATTTATGGCAGGGACCCTCCCGCCTTGGTTAGGTATTCATTGGACTACACGCTGAATTCAGCTTTGGATGAGCAACTATGGCTCGGGATCTCATACTCACTGAGCTGAAAGAACAGTTGGAGTTAGCCCAAAACCGTATAAAGAAGCAGACAGATAAGAAACGTCGGGATCTAGAGTTTCAAGTGGACGACAAGGTTTATTTAAAGCTCTGCCCTTATTGCCAGCAATCACTAGCTAAACGCCCTAATGAGAAGTTGTCACCCCGATATTTTGGGCCATACACAGTGTTACAACGAATTGGCAAGTTGCTTATAAACTTGGGCTTCCTGCGGAATCTTCTATTCATCTTGTGTTCCATATTGTTGGGTTTTCTAACGTGTTCTAACAACTAAGGCAACGGAAAAACACATAAAACACGCCAAGAACAGCCCAAGATCTCATCAAAATCGAGACTAATGCATATATATATACCATCTAATGAGTACTATATGATATAAAGATCGAATCTTTATTGAAAGAACACACCATTCGTTGTCTCCTTTAAAACGTGTGAGTTCTTTGCCAAGAACAAGAAATACCACCTTAGAATACACTAAGGTGACCTTTATGACACCAAGAACGAATCCCAAACGTGATTCCTCTACATCAATAACACACGGATTAAACCAAATGTGTACTAGCACAAAAGAGTAAACGATTCACCTTGTTTTGTCAATCCGGATGAGTTTTCTTGTAAGGCAAGAGGCACACGATGATCACCACTAGACCAGCCACTAAATCTCACGTTTTTCTCTCTTAGAAAAACCCTAAATGTGACCCCCGAATTTAAATATCACCTGCATATACTTCCCTCCTACAAATGATATTCAAACTCAGAAATCAAGTTTTTAATGTAAAATAATATTAAATGAACAATATAAAATATTAAGGGTAAACATATGTACCAAGCTAGCTTTCTTAAACATAATTCAAAGTTTTACAAAAACATGTAATGTATTAAAAACCTCTTACAATCCAATC
>CANYCX012195298.1:0-24291 GCA_948193385.1 Breynia disticha f. nivosa | reverse complement strand
ACTTTGACTCTGTGGTATTCCAACATGTTCTTCGAGAGGCCAATGAATGCGTTAATTGGCTGGCTAAACATTGTCTATTGTCTACTTTAGATAATGATTCTTTAACTCATATTCCTATTGGTCTGTCAAATCTTTTGTATTTTGACTCCTTGGGTTTTCCTTTTTCAATAATAATTAATTTCCCTCTGCACAGATGCAGGTTCAACCTAGTTGATTCGGCATCTGTGTAGTGCCACTCCCTTGTGGGTTTAGCCTAGCTGATTCGGCAAGGTAGTGAGTATGGGCATTTTTCTAAAAAAAACACTATTGTTTCATCTTCTTTTGAATATATTTTCGAAACCCCAAATACATGTGTCATGGTATCAGAGTAGGTTCTTTAACTTAGCTTCAATATAGATAATGTCAGATAGAAACAGAGCACTTATGAATCCAATTGAAGATCCTCATTTCTCATACTTCATTCATTATTCCGATAATCATTCCTTAGTCGTTATAGCACTAGAGTTAAATACCACAAACTATTCTAAGTGGAGTAGATCGTTTGTGCTAGCTCTTTCAATTAAAAATAAGCTTGGATTTGTCAATGGAGATATAGTTTGTCCACCTCCTCACAATCGATGCATGTTCCCTGGACAAGGTGTAATGACCTGATTGTTGTTTGGGTTTTACAATCAATTGCCCAGCTCTCACCGCCAGAGTGTTTTATTTCAAGTCCGCTGCACAAATATGGAATATTCTTAAGAAAAGGTTTTCCAAACTGGATGTTGCTCGAATATGTCATTTACAATAGCAACTTTGCCTTTGTCCGTCCATCCGAGTCTATGCATTGAAAATTTAAAAATGTGGAGTGTGGTGTAAGCAATGTTATAAAAATTGGACCGAACTGGCCGGTCGAACCAGTGAACGGGTTACTGGTATGGTCTCGATTTACCATTCAAACCGGTCTGCAAGTGGACCGATATCAAACGGTAAAAATCGGCGAACCGGCCGGTTTTAGAAATTGAAAATATTAAATAATTTAAAAATTAAATGATTTTATATATTTATATTTATTTATTTGTTTATATTATTTTTAAATTACCGGTTTGACCAGTAAACCACCGATTCTACCGATGAACCAACCACCAGTCTCTTTTTCGCTTCGATCACTGATCCAGTTCTGATAACACTGGGTGTAAGGGTCTCATATATAAGCTGTTGGAATTATTGAATTATGAATATAGCAGAACCAATTTTTCTTTATTCTCACATACTAGTAATTCATAAAAAAAAAATTTGGTCAAAAGATTCAATTAACTAATTTGTAGCCACTCTCCTACTTTTCTCACATACTCCCTTATTTTCACATTCAATGAACCTTATATTGAGAACCCTCATTTTCAGAGAAAGATGCAGAGAAAAATAACCAAACACCTTTTTCTTTTAGTTCTTTTAATTATACAAATTCCTCTTGATTCTTATTCTTCAAATAAATTTGAGAAGACCTGTTTATCCTGAGAAAACAAATTCCTCTAGGACAGTGATTTTTTCACGACTCGTGATGATTTTCGACAACAATCTAAAGGAATTTATTGATCACATTCCATTGTCAGCATCATTCATGAATACAAATAAGTTCTCCAATATTCGCTTTGATTAAAACTGATAATTTTCTTTATTATTATTATGATTGTAGTTAATCGTATCTGTTGTTTTTAAGAAGAGTTGTTTGTGATAATTTGTGGGATTGCATCCAGAATTTTTCTTTGTTCACTTTCTCAATCATTAAATTGTCTTTATTAGTGTTTAATCAGGAAGGATTTAGAGGTCGTTTTCAGTATGTCCAGCATTTAAGAATCGTAATAATTTTTAGAAGGTCTTTTGTTTGATAAAATATATGCCTGTTTTATCGCACTAATCGCGTCAACATCAATCTTACCAAATTGCAGAAGGTTTAATCGTGTTAGAGCACCTAAACAAACACTGCCTCTTATGTGAGTCAAACTGCCATAAACACAAAACCTACCCCTAAACTCTCTACTTTAAAAGAGCTTCTGCGATAAACCTTTTGAATTTTGGTACATAATGCATCTGAGTTTACAATGTGAATTCTATTGATAGAGGAGGAATTAGGTGGCTTCCATGTTCGTAGGTTAATAATTACAAGAGGTTTGATCAGCATTTATCTTTACTTTCTTTGAATTATTGCAGTAACTATTTCTTGAACAGTGTTACGACAGAAACATTTTCATCCAGTTTTCGGACATTGAATGTGTTGGAAATTCTGAGCCAATATGATGTAATTATAGATGCAACAGACAATGCTCCAAGTCGTTACATGATTATTGATTGTTGTGTCGTATTAGAAAAGCCTCTTGTTTTAGGTGTTGCGTTGGGTTTGGAAGGACAATGTATAAGAGTTGGTTCCGGTATTAAGCAATCCAGGAAGAAAACAATGGCTGCAATTGATGCCGGAGCAATCACCATAAATGGAAGGATTAACATCTTTTCTTAATTGTAAAAGGGCTGAGAATGTCTCAAGGTTTTGCTGATCTTCACTTAAAGGCTATTGTTCACATGAGTTTGTTAAGAGGTTCTGTTATAAGCATCGTGCGATATCACAATTGGTGGAGCCTTTGTGTTATTTGAATAATGATAGTTGGCACTTCACATTTGGGAGGTTCTTTGAACATTTCCAGATCGTAGACTGGATTTAAAGAATGTGCCGTAAGTGTTGTTCAAGCAGGCTTGTCTATGAAACTGCTGCTTGTTAGACTGTGATACAAAGTGATATCTGGCCTCAATTACACTACTAATTGCCATCTTCATTTCTAAGTGAAAGCTTAAAAGGTACGAATTATTATTTTTGCACGCTTATTATTTATCTATATACATTATGCGACATATGCTTTTATATATATATATATATATATTTGTTATAGTTTGTCAATGGACACTTGAAACTGTATTGTAGTTGTTATAGGTTATACACCACGTGTATATTAATAATAAAAGGTCAAATACATACATTTACAAGAGCCGGTCAGAAACAGTATCATCATTAAAGATACGGTACATCTCATTTCCAATATTGAATATTGAATATTCAATATTGAATTTGAAGTTGAATTTAAGAGTTAAATGAAGATACATCGTAACACCATAGGATGCTTTCAGCGGTCTATAAATAGACCTCTTGCTCCTCATTCATGGTACGTACAATTTCATTACTGTTACTCTGCAGAAATTATCACTCAAATACTAACTTAAGCATCGGAGTGCAATCGGGGCAACAAATCATTGACTCTCTAACGTTCTATTTTTTTACAGATCTTACTTTGGAAGCAACGTTCAATATTATTGTTGTTTAGGCAACAACATAAAGATATGTTTTGTTCTAATAAAATAAAATTTTTGTCCCATTTTGTTCTAATTTTTAGTACAAAACAATTAAGAGATTCAAAAATTTCAGTTCAATACAAATAAATTTGAATGAGTATAGATATCAGAGCTTCTTCATAATGCTCGTTCAAATACTTATTATTTAGCTCTTGAGAAGATAAATTTTCTTAATGCATCTCTACATCAATGAAAAATCAACATAATAATCATCAATAGTACCATTACCCAATGAAATTATCATTTTTCTTTGAAGTAAAATATTCATTCTATTATGCATTATTCACATTTATCAACTTGTGTTCATCCATCTTCTTTTTAAAGAGTAAGAAAATACTTGATTTATTAAATTATTTTTAACAATTAAATGTTAAGTTCTTTTTCTGTAAGCAGCCCTAATCTGGATGGTAATATTCGTGGCTTTTTCTGTAACTTAGTTTGTGATTTTATATGATTATAAAAGAAAAACAACGTAATATAGCAATCCTCACATATCACAATATTTAGAGTAGCCATATTCAAATATTCAATGACAAGTCTATTTTCATATATAGCAATCATCTTCATCAGCCAGTTTCAATAAGAATTCTCGACCTAAAATTTGAACTTGAATTGTGTCAATTATCGGAATGAATACAAATAAATTATCAATTTATTTCAAATATAATATCAGAATATATAACACAAAAAAATTATAAACAAAGTAATAATAAAATTCAATCAAAATTCACAAAAACCTTGTAAAACAAATAAAGATATTCATTGAATGCAAAAACTACGATTTCCCACTAATGGAGATATTGTATTACATGATAAAAACAAGAGAGATTGCATCACTTAAAAAGATATTTATTATTAGGCTTATTAAAAACCCATTTCATCAAACCCTTAGCAACTCCTTTCAATGGAAATTTTGTAGATTTCATGAAACAAGTAGTTGAAGGCACTGAAGAAGAAGGTGGTGATGATGGCAAACTCGAAACACTCGTCGATGATCGACTGTTAGTTTCATCAGTATCGGAACTGAAACCAGAACCAGACAATTCCAACATATGACGAGTATCGTAAGGTAATTCCAATGGCCTGGTGGAGTCAGGACTCTCATATTTAGCCCTACCAGGCTTTACTTCCCACTCTAAAGCAACATGTGAAGGAGACTGATGGAAGGAGAGGCGACTTGAGGCGCCAACAGATGAGCTTCTGGCCATGATCTTGTTATAGAATGATGGGTCGATTTGTTTTAGGGAGAATGTTTTGGTCTTCGACATTTTTACTTTGCTACGCTTCAAAACCATGTTTTGTTGGAAGATTAACGTTGTTGTGGTGGTGATTGCAGAATTTCCTGACTTTAAGAAAGTATATATTGTTGGTCTATTTAGTGCATACATGGCAACTAAATCAATCGTTCTTTTTCATATGGAAGTATATTTTTTTCTGATTATCACGTCAAATATCTTAATTATTTGACCAAAGAAGAATACTGCAGATGAAGTTTTGCATCAATTTGGATACTGATTTACTTGTTTCCATATCCATTTATAGTATGTTCTTTCTATGACCATAAATATACTTCCAATTTTTTAGGTTTAGCGGATCTGCTAATGACGACTTGAGTATATCCGAAACTAAATGTGTATGCTTTAAGTATTTGGACATATAAGTTCACCCAATATATAAAGGGTTTGGTAGAAACCCGTCAAGCTCAAGTAGTTTATATTTTCAGCAGGACATAATATGAATTTTTCTCTACTAAGAAAAACTTACATAGGAACAAAATTCTCCCTCGACCCTTTTGGCATTCAACCAAAAAGGATAAAATAAGTGTGTCGGATGAATCAAGTAGATCCAATAAAGCAATAGAATGGGTCGCGGGTACATGAACCTTCTCATCTCCATCTGTGGGTTACAATTGAAGGCGGCTGACAACGATGTTGTCTTCAGAGTATCTCGTTTTAATCTGTTGCGCTAATTAGGTTACTGTTTTCCATTATGTGATTAACATTATGTATTACTTTTTATTGTACTGTGTAGAATACCTTTCATTGGTATCAGAGTTGTAGGTTGTATGAAAATATTCTTTTCTTTGCCTAAAAACACTGTTGTCAATACCTAAAACCTCCAATAAGCCTGCTTTACATTTTCATTGAATTCTGAAACTGAAAAACTAAACTGTTTTTCACTATCCTGTCCAAAGAATGCCTAAATTTTGTTTCAATTTTGTCATTTTGAAGTCACCATTGGATTTAGAAGACTAGAGACCTTAAAGTCTCAATTTTGGTAATCAGGAGAGGTCGCGAAGGTGGTCAACGAAGATTGCAAAGATGACAAAAACATTGTTTTTGTAATTAGAGTCAATGTGTTGAGTTGTTCTGCTCAGATGGGAAGAAAGTTATGCGGTGACATGTAAATGGCTGAGAGAGTGAATAATCAACCGTTTGACTCTGGATTTGAATAAACAAAACCAAATTAGACTGAACCAATTAAATTGACGGTTAAACCACTGCACCAAACCAAACTGAACTAGAGTGAACCCATGCTTTAGACCCAAACCCACTGAGACTTGGCCATGAATAGTCCAACCCAAATCCAAAAGCCGCTGCCACTTTTAGCGCTGAGTCATCGCCACATCATCTGCAACGACACCAATAGACCCCACCAACCTACCACGTGGAGCGTCACATCAAAACAATGCATTCTGTACTCTTCTCCGTGATTGGGATTCACTCGCTTGCGTTTGCACTTATTAAAAATAAGGTTTTAATATATGTGGAACAAAGTGTTTCATTATCCGCATTGCTTTGCTAGGTGCAAAAATAAATGCAAGTACTAATTATTTATGTCTGTATCAATAGATCTTAGTATCGCGGTCTGTTGACCACCTAAATATATGTAAATACATAGTGAACAAAAACTAAGTGCTTAGATGATCTTTAAATAGGGATGGAAGTGGGTACCTTATAATAAGGTACCTGCGGTTACCCAACTCTTTTATCACTATCTACCCGATATAAACGAGTGTGAGATGGATATGGGTATTAAAATCAATACTCATTGCGGGTTAGGATCGTGTTCAGATATCCCCCCACATGATCTAAGTACTAATTGCTTAGATGATTTTTATTAATGCATTTTAGTATTTTATACTTTTGTATATTTTAAAATTATTAAATAATATAATCGAGTATTTAAACGGATACGGGTATCCAGTGGTAATTTTAAACGAGTTTGGGGCTGGTATAGATAATGTATAAACGGGTTCAGGACGGGTATATGTAATGATTATACTAAATAGGTTCAGGTTCGGGTAGTGCAATTTTTGCGGATACCTGATCCGTTTATATCTTTATCTCTAAAGTTAGTAAATTTAGTTTTAGCCAACTAAAGGAAATGTTTTGTCGAACGTGTTGTTATTTATTCCTAGCCAAGAGATTAGAAGCAAATCGAAATGCACTTAATCAAAATTCTCTTTAAATAATCTTGATGATAAAGTGCGCCAACTTGATTGGTTTCCCTTAGCAAAGACACAATAAATCCTAGAGAATGGTGATGATTTTCCAAGTTAATTTTTGTAAAGACAACTTAGTTATGACTAGTTGAAGGTTAAGACAACGAAAAATATAGGACTTAAGAATTTGAAAAATCTTAGAATTCAAAGAAAAGACAGAATCTTTGTGAGGTTATATAAACATGAATGTGCTCGAGACGTTTCATTAAGGAAAATGCTTTGACCATCAAAGAATTGCATCTTTGAATAACACACTATTCAATCTCATGTAAGTTAGAAGTGTATTGGAGTTTCATGTTTTTTAGAGATGAAAAATTTAAAGAAGTGGACCTACTAAATGAAGAATTATGTAATTTCATTGATGTCCAACAAACTCTAAGTGAGAATGATTGAGACACATTATGAATGATCCGAAAAGTGAGAGTTATTGGTATTTGACTTTTAAAATTTAGGTTCAATTACAATTATACATATGTTATCTTATTTAATTACAAATTATTTAAAAATTGAAACTTTTTTCATATTAGTGTTTTTATTTGCAAAACATACGGTATCAACCCTATAACACACATGTAGTAATTTATGTCACCACAATCAATCCAAATAAATTATAACAACATCAAATAAGAACTTGAAAACATAATAACATTTTTCCCATTCTAACATCTCCAACGTCAATTTAACAACACTCCAACAACAACAAATAGGATTTGTACATGGTAAATGAGTAAAGACCAATAAAAATCTTAAAGTCTATACAAAGTATACATTAAGATACATGTAATAAAAGCATTTAATTTACATTATGTTCATATAAATATATTAATACATATAAAAAAGTATTAAATCACAAGTTTATATAAAGTTAATATTTAGCTCAAATATATATTTATATAGATTATAGATTAAGATACAATCAATTTAGTTTATAATATGTTTGCATAAAAGTATAAAAAAACATGTATACAAAATTGCAACCAGTTTATATAAAGTATATATATTATAATAAAAGAAATTAAATAATAACAAACGGTTTATTTTACAATAAGAACACATGAAAATATTAAATAAATATTGATAATAAGTTTATATACAATTGATATTAAATTGAGCAATGTAAAGAACATTAATATTCATTAAGACACAATAAAAAACGAAAAAAGGATTTAGTTTAAAATATGTTAAAATTAAATTGAGCAATATAAATATTTCTTGAAAACTTTTACTTGACTGAAACAACAACCTCGTATTAAAAAATTAATGAATAAAATATACACTAAACAAAACATAACAATCCACATCCTCAACAATATTTTTAGAATCTAATAACTCAGTGTTTGTAATTTGACATTTGAAAAACTAAAAGCAAAATCCAAAATATAAAAAATATATAAACTTGAAATAAAAAATTTCCTTCAAACTAAATCAAGATGAGAAAAAAATTAATATATAGAAATATACAAAAAGCAAAAAGATGAGAGGAGATAAAAGAATATGAGAAGAGAAAAATAAAGATGGGAGAAATAAAGTTGAAGAAAAGAAAAATCGATAGAGAAAGAGAGATAAGAAAAGTAAGTACACGTGAGTTTAAAATCACATAAAAGAAAGATCAAGAATATGGATCATTCAAATCTATTTTATTTCTTTTTTAAAGATGGACTGCTTTTGTGTTAAAAATGATTGTAAAGTTAATTAAAGTCCATATTGTATATATAGAAAAAGTTATTTAAAGTGAAAATAAAGAAGTGTAATCTAAAAAAATCTATAAATAAGCTTATTACAATATAAAAATGAAAAAGGTATACCCTGTAATTAACCCTAAAAATTATTTTGTAGAAAAGTAAAAAATTACTCTACTTTTTTTTTGTCTTGACAAAATTCTAAAAAAATTTCAATCAATCTTTTAATAAATAATACTGACATTTATGTTGGAGTATAAACTACTGAATCTCTAATTCATTAAGAGAATAGTACTTATCATTTATAACTTCACATATTCTACGTGATATCGTGATTCTATTAAATAAGTCTCATGTCATATTAACTAAAGTTAATGCGTTAAATTTACCAATGTGTAGAAATTACACAACTCATGAAAGGTTGAGTTACCTAATTGGGAGCAATTCCTAGATATACATAAATGTGTAACTATCAATCAAACCTAATATTATTGCAATCCATAAAATTACCACTTGGTGATGGTAATGAAGAAAAAGTAACATCATTTATGTGTATGATTGATTTAAGTAACAATCATATAGTTTTTGATTTCTAATTTACAAGGAACAATAGTTTTCTTCTCAAATATGAATCTCAAAGGATGAGATGATTAAATGCATGATGATTGACATACATCATAAGTGCATTTAATCGAAAATCTGAAATGTCTAAGTCATGTAAGAGATAAAAAAATAGATATTTTTTTTAAACTCTACTACTACAGTGAAGTGGAGGAGAAAATATTGTTTAACATGTTGAGACAAGCAATGACGAAGGCCAACATATTCTTAAAAATGAGCTCTCTTAAATTCGTTACGTATATTTCTTATATGGATTAGTCATATATTTTGACTTAATCATTTTAAATCATGAGATTTATTTCCAATGTCTTCAACTCTTGGTCTAAGATGGCCGAGAAACCAAGAGGGGTATCTTTGCGTAAGTTACTGAGTTGTGCCTATATGACACATGCACACTTTGGATATTTACCTTAGGTTAATAACAAAACTATTGATCTTATTTTGAGGAGTATCATCACTTTTTGGACACGATTAGCTATCATGACCTCCTTTATTTTGAGGTCACAACTTTCTATCTCATCTACCTATAGTATGGTTGGTCTTGATCCCTACTTGATTAGAAGTTATTTCCAGTGGAAGACCAAAGTTCGTTAGACTTGAACAATGGAAATTTTTAACCGTAGAAGGCGTTTTGAATAGTTCATAATTCTGCAAAGAATTTTAGAACTTTATCCCAATAGTAGTATAAAAGAAAAAGTCAAATGAATGGATCATTTGTGAAACTTTTGTTAACCACACAAGTCGATAAGTTTCCAGTGTTAATCATTTATATAAAGCAACAAGATTATGAGTGACATCTCTTTGAGAAAAACCGAAGTTGAGCACTTAATGATTTTCCCATACTAATAAAAATTAGAAATGGCACAACATGAAACATTAAATTATATGTAACCAAGTGCAAAACACTAGTTTGTCTACCTAAGAAGAAAAATCTTATTGGGAATGAATGAATACTAAAGGACTAGAGAAATATCAATATAGTTTGATAATTTCTTGGTGTAAAATGTGAGATTAGATAAGCCAAAATTCTCTCACTTGTTGAAAAATTTACCTTCTAATATTTTAGTAAAAAAAGCAAGTCTTAAACCTTAGAGCTAACTCTCTGAATTCAGTAGGAGGTCTTAACAAGAAAAGATTCTTTGATCTCAGTGAGAGGTCTTAACAAAGAATTTCACATGACTCATAACCCATGATTTTTTACAAAAAAAATATTGATGCACTAAAGAATTCTCTCCTTGTCCCCTTCAAGTGACAAGCAAACTTCAGAGAAAACTAAGTATTTTTCTCATAGACCATTCAAGGAGAAGCAACAACGTGGTAGAATGGGTCGTTTACATTAATCTATTTATCACTACGTGAGTTCTAGTTAGAGATAACTGACAGCAACATTGTTTAAGATATCTCTTCTTCATTTTGCTGCATTAATTAGGTTATTATTTTTTTTATACGATTTATTTTATTTGTTATTATGTAATTATACTGTGTAGAGATACGTATTCGTTTTATATAAACATTGTCATTAAATTGATTTGACAAACTCTAATATATAGATATTGTAGAGTTATGAATTTTTTTTCTACAAGATCTTTTTGATAATGCATCCAACTCTAATGTATATATATGTCAAATAGAGTTCTAAGGCATAAAAACACAAAAAAAACAAAAAAGTAAGAAAAAACAATTCATTATCTATGGAGCTCAAATTTTAAACATATTTTCTAATTCAAAACAGATAATAAAAGAAATGATATAAAATCAAATCTTTCAAACGACGAGAGAGAAAATCTATACACGCTTTATTTAAAACTTGGCCCAAACATTTACATACAAAATATAAAAACACAAACGGAAGCAATATTTGTTTGAAAACAGTCAAACAAAGACAAACGTGTATATACAAATGTACACATGTACAAGTCAAAACATCAAAACTAATCTCTGGAGCCATAACTACCTCTGATCACAACAAAACTCTCGTCTAAAAAGCAGTTACCTACGATCTGCACATCATTTAAACAATGAAAAGAGGTGAGTATACAATAATACTCAGTAAGGGATAATCAGACTGCAAATAAATGAAGTGCAGGGAAATTTTTGTAACAGCACGGGGGTCGTGCTCAATGTCTTTATTCCCAGGAAACACGACCCGTGCCATGTTGAGCACGATGTTGTGCTCACATCATTTTCCAGATAATCCAGCAGCACGAGACGTGCTGGTTAAATTGGCCTCAAGCACGATGAAGTGCTTCTCAATACAAGGGCGTGCTGAGCTTAAAAAATGCCTAAGTCATTCTGTTTTTTATGAATTAGAACACAACAAGCTATCCTTTTAGTTTCATAGTCATTCCAAATATATCCTAAGCCAATTCACACAGATTAAATACACTTATTTCAGCACACAGCATCAGAATCCCAGATATGGTATGTAAAGCACAAAACATCTAGCACAAAGCCATCTACATACCAATTCCATCTCACGCACACAACAATTGGTTCACACAGAACATCAACATAGCACATAGCAATATTAAGATCACATAGATCAATATCCACACAGGATAGCACACAACAATCACAAACCACACATTTTCTATATCACACAGATATCCATAATATGGCATTATAATCATATGAATGCAAATGTATGCAATGCCAATGCAAATCCACATAGGATTTTTCTGGGTTTTTGTCCACCATAGCATACAACAGTGGAGTCCTCTATCGCACACAGCAGAGGAGTGGCACACAGCCTGAGCACACAGCTTTGAGCATATAGCTCATAAATATGGACAACACACAACACGTCTAAGACAACACACAACACGTCCATTATCCACATAGGAAATCGTGTCACACAAATGCTTATTCAACACAAGTGAATGTATATGTAACATTCATATCAATAGCACACAACACTGCTCACACAGAGCACATAACATAATCACACAGAATCATATAGTTTATATAGGCACACAACTCATATCATGCTTTCATTATATCGGTTCATAGCACATAGCAATTGAACAAAGAAAACACTTAACCAAATCACATAGAGAAAAGATCACAAGCACAAAGCTTTTAACTAAAGCTTACACAAAGCTAACATAAGTGTCGAAACACTTACTAAACCCCTTACCTCGACAACATACAAAGTCGGCGTCGGGCGCGAATTTCGATCCAAACGACGTACAAATCATCCGAAGCTTACTAACTACCAACTTCCTTTACTTCATTCAATCATGATGCCAAATAAGCTAACTCATTAGGAGAAGTGTAATTAGCTACAAATCAACTAACTGACACTTTCTTCTTGCTCAATTTAATCTTAACTCAGCATCACTGCAGCCTTTGCATTCTCACTTTTCACATATCAAGTCAAAAGTAAGATTATCAACTTACCTTATTGACTTTCACTCCGAATTTGCAAGAAATCTTATTGTCCCTTGTTGGAATCAATCTCCTTCACGTAACTAGGGTTTTCTGCTGCTTATGTCTCAGTTATGTTCTGTTTTTGAATGAATGAAAGCATCAGTCGGTTAGTTCTGGATATTTCCAGTCAACACGCCCCTGAGCACGGGTTGTGCCAATAGTTCGTGTCGTGCTTTCTCAGCACGAGTTTCTGTTCAGTCGTGCACGATCTCATTCTGCAATAAATTCAACACGAGGGCATGTCAATTTTCCAGGATGAGCACGATAGCGTGCTGATCATCCTTCATGAGCACGGGGGCGTATTCATGCTCGTGTTGTCTGCTGTTTTTCACAATTTTACCTAAATCAATCCGATTCGATCCCGTTTTAAGCTATTTTCTATATATTTTAATTCCACTAATTTCCAGGACATTACATCATCTAAGGCTTATTCCACCAAATTTAATAAGTGGTTGATAAATTGTTTTTGAAATGGAATTCTCATTTTTTGTATGGGATCAAGTTAGTGATGAAGACTTATTGGCTACTTTTAAAAATTATAACTTTTCTAATTTTATTTATTATTTTCTTTTTGAAGAGATTTATTTTGAAATGTTATTTCTTATTTAATCTTACTAACAAAGTTTATCATGATCTTAAGGTTTAGAAACTTTTTGATAAAGTTAGGAAATAATTTCATTGAGGGCAAAACCGCAAAAGTTTAAGAGACAATATCATTTGTTGTTTATAAACTACATTTTTTCAGCTTTTTTTTCAGCTTTGTTGTTTCTAAATTACATTTGTTTGTAAAAAATTTTTTTTAAAAAATATATTTTTTTAAAATTTTTTAACATTTAATATTAATATAAATAAATCAATAAAATTATAAATTAAAAATAAATAAAATAATAATTATTATTTTTAATATTTTCTTTTAAAAAATATTTTTATAATTAAATGTGAAATTATATTTTTTATTATATTTTTAAACATTTAAGTGTGAAACAACAAAAATATAAGTTTAACTGATAAGATTAAAAAATTTAATTTTCATAAAAAATTATTTTTTAAAGTCATCATTTTCCTGCAAATATTTTTCTATGGTTACCTACTGAAAGCACACGAAAACATTGCCGAAATGCTAATATTGTCATCAGAGATTTCTCTCATTTTGTCAAACAGCTTATGAACAAAGCTTACAACCAAATCAGCCGACAAATCAAAAAAGGAAAATCAACAGAAAATCAGTCCAAAATAAACTCATGAACTACATAATTGCTGCTCTCTTTGGTGTACCTTTGCGTCTTCGCCATCTCTTTGGCTCCAACATTTGATCGGCTCTACCTATGATTCCTATAGATTCTTCATTATCGACAACTTCTTTCTCAAATTGAAGAAGCTCTTTATACTCATCTTCCTCATCTTCTTTAGTCTTACTTGTGTTGCCAAGGCCACATTTTTTGGGTCTTCCTCTCTTTTTTGTTTGATTTTCCTTCATGATGCCACTGACTTCTACACCGTCTACACTCTCTTGTTCTTGTGCGTTCATTCCTTATTTCTATGTAAGTAAAATGGTTTCAGTTATGGAAAGTTCTTAAATAAATGTAAAATATAGAATTGATTGAACCAACAAATTTTGACTATGTTATTAATGAACGATATTAATTGTTCACTTCCCAAAGATGGAAAAAGAATAAAACTTTAGCAAGTTAAGAATTTATATTCGTTGGGATGGAAGTAGGTACTCTATAATAAGGTATTCGCGGGTATTCGACCCGTTTATCACTATCCGAACCCAGTATAAACGGGTTTGGGACGGGTACGAGTATTGAAATCAATATCCGTCGCGGGTTTAGGTCGGATTCGGGTTTATCCCTCGAGTACTCTAAACCCGAACCCGCTTATATAAACGGGTAGCGGGTACCCGATTTTAATAAACCATTAAAATATATTAAATATTATAATTATAATTAAATATAAAGATTTTATTCATATGTTTATTTTAAATAAATTAAATAATTAATAAATTATTTATTTTTATTAATGTATTTTATTAAATAAAATATGTTTTTTATATTTTGTAATTATTCAATAATATAATCGGGTATTTAAATGGGTACGGGTACCCGCGGATAATTTTAAACGAGTTTGGAACGAGTACGAGTAATGTATAAACGGGTTCGGGGCGGGTACGGGTAGTGATTTTACTAAACGGGTTCGGGTAATACGATTTTTACAGGTATCCGACCCGTTTACATCCCTATCATTGTACTTTTAGCATTGAATCTCAGCAGAGTCAACTCTTATGAAGTAAGAGTCATGTCCCGCTTCAATTACGAATTAGTCCTCATTAAGTGGTTAAGAAAAAAAATTATACACATAATTTAGAGGAAATTCAACAATTCACAGATATGGTCCATAATGGAATTCATTTATCCTAGCTAGGCGAGCCGAGTACTCTTTCAGTGGAGCAAAATGAACTACAAGTTGCAATTTCATTAATTAAATATTAAATGATATATTTGTAATCATTTTAATGAAAATATTAAATATCAATTTAGTGTGGCACTAACATATACCGTACCCAGCGATGTTAGCCTCGTTTCATATTAGTGAGATGAATATTATTAAACCCTGAACCAAGTAGAAAATTGTCTCTTTTATTAGGCTTGTCATTCCGTATTAATCGTCTTGTAATCGTGTCGGCCTATTTTATATCAAATAACAATATTTATAATAAAAATATTATAAAATTGAATTCTTGTCATCGTGTTATAAATTTGTATTCACAAATTATGTGGTGCTCGAGATTTGTTAAAGAGAATAATAAGGCAGACTTTTGATTTAGCCGTCTAATTTTATTATTTTGAAAAAAGAGAATGAGCTGAAACTCACATTCCGTGTTTATAGTTTTCACCAAACTACAACACACGCGGGGACAATTGTTTACACCAAAATAATTTCGGCCCGAGGGCCGAATTAATTAGATAAGTCCAATCCTTGGTGCGGACTTCTCGACCCATTTGGTAAATATTTCAGGAGAATATTGCAAAGATTAAGGTGCTAGAAATGGAAACGAATCAAATATTTGGAGAATATTTGATTGATTATCCAAGCATATGAAAATCAATCAAAAGAATATATGATTTATTGCCAAGTATGGGCATGCTTATAAATATAAGGGTGATTAAGGTCACAAAACACACAACTCAACCAAAACACAACCCAGAACAAAAACTATCGACAATGTAGCAACCCTTTTCCTTTAGAAATCTTGTCTTTTACCTTCAACCAAACTATTGTCGCCCCTCACTTTATTTTCATCATTTTCAGCTCATACTTTGCAATTAACTTCTCTAACCTCGAATCTATATGACCAACCACTAGCCCATGGAAAAAACCTTCTGTCACTGATCGCGTTCTCCATCATTGACTATATTTTCTACTGTCTCAGGCTTTGTTTCAGTTCCTGACTTTCAGTTTACATTTTCAAAGCACCGCCTACGTTTTCTACAAAGAGTCCTTGGAAAAAGCATTTGACACCTCGTCTGGATTGTTGTCTTCTTTAGTTTTTTGCTCTCTTTTTATTTTATTTTTTTTTATTTTTTCTTAGTTTCCAGCACTTTGTTTTTTACATTTTACATTTATTATTACTATTCCAGTATTTCTATTTCAATTCTCCTTACCATTTATTTCATATTTGTTAATATTACTATTGGTGATTTGCTTTATCATCATTGAGTCAAAGACCGTTTGAGTGATAAAGTCGCCCCCTTTATTATTTCACTGCAATTGATTGAATATGAAGTTAGACTTAAGCGTACAATATTAAATTTCTAACGGCATTCTTTGATTTTTTTTCCTCAGTTTAAAAATACTATAATTTCTTGGCACGCTCGCACAACCAACCACACCACCTTTTCAAAGGGGCTTTGGGTTTTTTTCCCAAAAATCAATTTGGCACGCCCAATGGGACCTAGCAGTGTTAACAACATGGTGATGATTCCTGAAGATCTCAAAAAATGAAGGAAGAAATATGGATGAAGTTATATGACAAACTTTATCTGATCCTCCGTAAAATAGAAAGGAAAAGTGAGTCCTCCAAAATGTCAGAAATTAATATGCAAATTCCTCCAATCATAATTGTTTCAATGATAGAGGATAAAACTGAAGATGAAAGTAATGGGCTCCCACTAGTAGAAGATGGCGAACTAATGTCCAGAAAATCTGGGGAGCAAGGCCCTCAACAGAAGAACAAACTCGTTGAAAAGCAAGATCCATATGAGCCGCTTAGTGAGAAAGAAGATGTCTTAATTGAGGCAAAAAATCATGGTGATGACGCGACTTTGGGGTGCAAGAAAGATCAACCCCCATCAAATTTTAGCCATAAAAAAATGAGATCACTCAATGTGGTTGCCCAATGACTAAGGGGTTGGCCACATAATAAAAAAAAAGAAAAGCTTTTGCAAGGACTAATATGGCAACCAAGGCTTAGAAGAGGGAGCATTTGGATGAAAAAAAATGTTTCACCACACGAAAAGGCTCAAACGCTCAAAGCCCTAAAAAGGACGGTCCAAACCATGGTTCTGCCTAAATTTGTCAAACCTCCTAGTTCTAAAGTCCTAAAAAACAGGTAGATGTTAAGGCCTAAAAAATCACAAGAATATAAAAAGAAGAGAGCAAAGGAAACGTTTGGCCTAAAGATTGCCGAAGAAAATAGATTTTTGGAAGTGAAGTCACATCTTCGACATAAAAAATTATTAGATAATGAGGCTTCCAATGCAAAAAGTCAAGATATTATAATGTTTTTTTAAAGTTGTAGACTTCACATTTTTTGTGATAATGTATGTTCACCGACACTCCTCGCTACTTTAGGAAGAATAAAACCAAAATAAAGTGTCTAAGTTTAGGTGCCAAGGAAAGTGAGGGGCAAGTGGCAACGAAGGCCAAAGACGTGCAAGCAACTTTATTTCTAAATTCGTTAGAGGCGTCAATGGATGGCCAGTGAAAAATTTGATTAATTTTCCACATAAAAAAATGTGGTGGTCGAGATTTGTTAAAAAGATTAGTAAGGCAGACTTTCTAATTAACCGCCTAATTTTAATATTTTGAAAAAGAGAAGGGGCTGAAACTCATATTCTGTGTTTATAGTTTTCACTAAACTACAAACACATAGGGGCAATTGATTACACCAAAATAATTCCAACCCGTGGGCCAAATTAATTAGACAAGTCTAGTCATTGGCACGGACTTCTCAACCCATTTGGTAAATATTATAGGAGAATATTGCAAAGATTAAGATGCTAGAAATGGAAGCGAATCAAATAGTTGGAGAATATTTAATTGATTATCCAAGGATATGAAAATCAATCTAGGGAATATATGATTTATTTCCAAATATGGACATGCTTATAAATACAAGGGTGATTAGGGTAAAAAACACACAACTCAGAACAAAAACTATTGACAATATAGCAACCCTTTTCCTTTAGAAATCTTGCCTTTTACCTTCAACCAAACTATTGCTGCCCCTGTCTTATTTTCATCCAATTCATCTCATACTTTGCAGTTTACTTCTCCAACCTCCAATCTACATGACCAACCACTAGTCCCTGGAAAAAGCCTACCACCACTGGCTGCGTTCTCTGTCACTGGCTCCGTTTTCTACTGTCCCAGGCTCAATTTTGGCTTCTAACTTGCAGTTTATGTTTTCAGACCTCCGTCTATGTTTTCTGCAAAGAGTTTATGGAAAAAGCATTTTGCCCCTGGCTGAATTATCATCTTTAGTTTTTGGCTTTCTTTTTATTTTTCTATCATTTGTTCTTAGTTGCCAACGCTTTATTTTTATGTTTTAAACTTATTATTACTATTTCATTAATTATATTTCAATTCCCCTGGTCATTTAATTCATGTTGTTAATATCTTTATTGGCGATTTACTTTTTCATCATTGAGTCAATGACCTTTGGAGTGATAAAGTCGCCCATTTATTATTTTGCTGCAATCGTTTGAATATGAAGTCAAAATTACATACGCAATATTTTATTTCTAACGAATTTCTTTGATTTTTTCTTTAGTTTTGAAATACTATAATTTCCTAGCACGCTCGCACAATCAACCACAGACATTGGATTTTTCCCGTAAATCAAAAAGGGATAAACAATGTGTTATGTTTGTGCAAAGCAGTTTGTAAAAATGTTAAATCAAAGTTGTTCAAGTTTGTAAGAAAGTTGTTAAATTTTGTTTGGCAGAGTATGTACTGATGACTAGGAGGAAGGATGTGAGTTATTTGATAATCCCAAATTTTGACCAGGAGGATTGTCGGCTAACTAGGTTAAATTTTCTAAAGAATGAAGAGGTGAACAAATTTTTTAAGGATCATATTATGAAGAGGTGGTTCATCAATAATGACGATGCTAAAAATGGTAATGTATTAGAAAATTTATGTGGTGAAGGAGAATTTCGTTGTAGTTTAGTCGAGGAAGTACATAGATTACCTATGGGATTTAGTTAGCTACAAGGCTCTTGTATCCTTTTAAGAGGCAGCTTGATTTCAAGGCTTGCACAGAAGGAATCAAACAATGAAAAGTGGGTTTTTCTAACCCTTTAGGCTAACTACTACACAATTGATTTTAAAACTTTAGTTAACAATAGCCAAGGACATACAATATAAGAAAATTAATGATGAACTTTCAGTACCTTATGAACAAGATTGTGCCAAACACGAGTAATCAAAAGTAGCATCACCATTGTATTGACAATAGTGTTCCCGTGTTGTAGATCTTGAAGGACTTCCTTCTGATGTAATGCCGCAAAAAAATCTATCATAAAAGTAAATTAAACTCTTTGAAAATTAAAAAAAAAAGCAAAATAATAAGTTACAGATGAAAAAAATACAAAAAAAATATGAAAACTGTGAAGGCATACGACATGAGGCACGACCATGTCTGAGACCGTGTGAAGTGAATTGAGCTACAATAGATTTAGACGAGCCACAAAAATGTCATGTGAGTGACCGTGTGATCAAAAAGTAAGTGGCACTGTCAAAGACACGAGTGTGTGTGTGATCGTGTTGCAAAACTGTACGCCACATGGGTCAGACACGAAACGGTCATATCAGTGACCATTTTGTATGTTTTATAACCTAATATGGAATGGGAATAGAAACAATTCTCACAGAATTCACCCCCTCATTTCCTTATTTCCTGCCATCAGCTAAGCAAGAAACCTACCCTCAAAACTTATAAGTTTACTAAATAACTTTAAGAATCTTATTTAGATACAACGCATAAGTCTATATTGATTTAACTTTTTATCCAAAACTGATAAGTTCATTAAATCCTTTCATAATGCCCATTTTCCAAGTGACACTTTTTAACATATATCACTAGAGTTACTTCTCCAAAGTTTTTGAGACTCCACCATTAATGACCATACCTATTTGAATTCAATTTTGAACATCTCATCATCAATCAAATTTTGTTTTCTAGATTTTATGAATTTTAGTGATATATGTAATAATCACATTTTATCGAAAGATCTAGCTCAATTCTCCTACTCGAAAATTTGATCGAAAATAACTCGTATTAATAAATTTATACAACTCATGTATCAAATATGCTTTCTTTTACTCTCTAGTTTTAATTAAAATAAAAACTCACATGTGTTAATGTTGTTTTGAAGTTATCTTAGACATTAAATTAAACATTTATAGAAATTATTCTAGTCACATATAATTATATATCTGTTGATCAAAATTGAAATTCTTATGCATTTATGTTGCTTCAAACGAATCTTCAACATTAAATTATATATTTTGGAGTATATATAAATCAGATGAAATTTATAATTAAAACTTGTCTATTTTTAAGATTATAGCAAACTAATCTTACATATTAAATTTACATGTCTTTGAAATTTTATAATCACATAGATTCAAATTTTCATTATGCAATATGAATTTTCACAAAATGATACATAATCATTATATCGTTGTAATTACTTACAATTAATTTTGAATTTATATTAACACGTGTTATTTCAAAAAATACAAAAACAAATTCCGATACATAAAGGGATCCATAAAACATATTGAAAAAAATAATTTTTTGAGAAATAACACAAAACTTTTACATCAAACACAAAGTATTTTCATTTAAACACGATTCTTAATTAATGAATAACTAAGAAAAATTGCTTCTGAATATTTGAAAATTACAAAAAAATATATAAGAAAATCAGAAATAACTAAAAATAAATATTGTAAAAATTTGGTCGTCAGAAGCATACGGCTCACCGCCAATTGCCAGAAGTACGACGACTAGTGGAGCCCACTCATAGTTGTGAGTATTATTAACTCCAAGATACTCGCTACCAGATTTTGACGCGCATCGTGTCTAGTTGGGTAAGATCTTTCTTGGCAAGACCACATGTGAAACCACATGGCGAAGGTGGGTCCAGGATGTTGACATGGCAGATACACGCACCAGGTTTGCAGGGTCACTTATTCTACGTGTTCTATGACGTGGATGAAACGTTATGTTAACGTGGCTAACGCGTGTTGACACATGGCCTCATATGATTGGATGTTTTGCTAATTATGTTCTAGTCATGGCAGCTGACTGGACGAGGCTGATGAGTTCGATCTTAGGCCAAATTCAAGTGGGTTTTCAGTTGAGATTTGGATTGGTTAATGGGTTAAATCTGGTCCGATTAAACTATTTTTAGGTTGGTTAAGTTCAACTTCAATTCGACCATGGGTTTGCATTTGGATCAATTTTGCTTCAAAACCGAGTCAAAATGTTGACTTGCTCACGCTTCAACCATCAGAATGTGCAACGTACTCCTTTATTCTGGTACAAACAGTGTTCAGCCACCTCTATTGTTCAAGCAGAACAGTGTATATCGCATCTTTTGAATCTTCACTCACTAGCATCTCGATATTTTCTAATAAGCAAAATTAAGACTTTAAAGTTTTCAAGCCTTCCAAATCCATCGGTAGCGTCAGGGATGGAACCAAAGGGGGAGGAGGGGCGCCAGCCCCCTTGGCCGACAGTATATTGTATATAGGTATAAGTCTGCACCTCTTGAAGTTGGTTGGTGGAGCTGTGGAGGAGAGTTGATGGGAGGATTGAGAGGGATTGCAGAAGAAAGAGAGAGAGGAATGAGGAAGAAGATGAATGATGAATGATGGGCCAAAAACTTAATTATTGGCCCAAATATTAATTTAACTCTTCCTTCTTTTATTTTGTAGCCAGTGTAATCGTTCGTTTTGAATTTTTTCAACAATTTTGTTTGGTTTGTTGTGAATTGAAAACTTAATTTTGTATCAAATAATTTAAATTTTATAGATCCTTAAATAATGAGCTGATTTAATCTCAAATACTAAGCAGAATAATAAAATTATGTGTCTTTTCAATATCATAGATTGATTAATTAAATTTTTTATTAGATATGCATACCTTTTTTGGTCATTAAGGTAACAATGAATTAACCGACAAGAAGGATGTTTAGAATTTTTATACTTCAATTTATTAATAATCGAAATTGATTGGCAAAGAGAGTTGGTCAATGATATTAGTAAGCCTACAAACAATATATTTATATATATATAAATTGAATACATAATTTACTACAAGTAAAAAAAAAGTTAACTTTGCATTAGTTTATTTAGAAATTGACAATTGAACGTATTTTAACATAATCAACATTTTTGTTACCAACTTAGACGTTGTGCTGAAGTATTGATTTGAATGTATATAGTTTCAACCGAAAGTAAAAGAGTTAAATAAATAATTAACGAAATCAATTGTCTTATGTTAGTTCTGAAAGTAAAAATATTGTTTGTATATGATTGTTGTTAACTATATATCATGTATCAATTTATTTGAAATATTAAACTAAGTTAAACTAATTACTTGTGACTCACCTGTAATTTTTATATGAATCAAAATTTTTTAATTAAAATATCGCCTCCCTTAAATATTTTTCTGGTTCCGTCCCTGAGTAGCGTCACAATTATAAAATTCCAATATTTCGGGACATGTTTTGGACAGAATAATGAAAACGATTCTAAATTTTGATTTCTAGTTTAAAAATTTCTTCTAACCAAACTACGGTAGACTTATGGGTACCGGCAACAACATTTTCATGCATTGAAAAACATATTTTCACATCTAAACAACTTACGGCTCTAATACTAATGTAAGTATCTCTACACAATGCAATTAATATTAACGCATAAAGTAAATCACATAAACGTAAATACACTAGTCTGATTAACACAACAGAAATCATGGAGACAACGCATTACTAGTCGCCTCCAACAACAACTCTAGCAGTGAGCAGGAGGTTGGTGCATGAGATCAGTTTACAACTTTACTACATCTCCTTAAATGATCTATGAGAAAACGATCAGTTTTTATGGACAAGATAAGTGAAGGAGTTCTTTGTTCGAAAGAAAACTCACAATTTTTCTAATTGGGCAACAACTATTTTTTTAAGGTTTCCACCATTGGTCCAAAATATTTAACATATATATTTGGTTTCGAATCCACCTAACCTGTCATGATCCGACCCGCAAAGTCTAATAATAAATAATTAATTAATATATTAATACCGTAAGGTTACTGTAGCTTATATACTTCTGCTAAGTTCAACATTCTCTTATGATATTCGTGCCTTCAATCCAATTATTAGGTCGTTTTTTGAGGCTGATGAACATGAAGCCCTGAAATTGCTGGCTTTCCATGCAAACTTGCATTATTGGAGAACTTAAAATAAGCATTTTCTATTCTTAAATGTTTTTTGTAACGTGCATGCACTACAAAAAAATGCTTTTTTGTGACAAAAATTTTTGTCACAAAAAGCGGGTTTTTTTGTCACAATATCGTTATTGTGACGAAAATTTTAGTCGCCATCGTGGTCACAAATTGTCCGTCATAATAAGTTTAAATTTAGGTGTTTTGACAAAATGTGTTTTGTCACAATAAATATTCACATATTGTGACGAAAGTTTTGTTTTGTCGTTACAAATGTATTATGTTGTGACGAAACATCTGTCACAACTTTATATTATTTTCTCACAAAAGAAGCGATTTTGTCACAATAAATTTTAAAAAATTAACGATTTCATAGTTTTATTGTGACAAAATGAATTCTATGACAAAATAATTTCGTTACAATTCGCTCAATGTTACAAAAGTTTTTGTTATAAACTGTGCACCATTAGTGACTAATGATTTTGCCACTATATAATTTATAATATGATTAAATTAATTTATTACAATATTTTTATTCAGAATTTTATTTTATAAGATGCCCAAATCAAATTTTGTCAGAAGATCTTTACTCATATAATTTTATTTTTATAATATGACCAAATTAAATTTTATAATATACATATAAAGAGATAATAAAATAAAATAATATGTAATTAATAATTCATTAAAAATAAACAAGTAAACATATAGTATATTTGAGAATTAATAAAATTCTTAAAATGCATAATCTAAAACAGACAAACATAACATTCAATATCCCAAAATGTCTAGCAATGTTTTCATTGAAACGAAAAAAAGAGTCCGAATCTTTCATCTGCAAAGAAAAAATGTATATATTAATAAAATAATCTTAAAAATGATAATCAAAATAACTGAAATACATTCGAAGTTTATCTAACCACTCGGAAGAATTTGAAAAG
>CANYCX012195157.1:0-11753 GCA_948193385.1 Breynia disticha f. nivosa | reverse complement strand
GTAGGTTTATTAAATTATCCCAAATGCAAAGTATAAATAAAACTGAAATTTGGATCCCCGTGATAAGCGGGTCCGGGTCAAGATCTCCATTTTCATTCCAAACCTTCTCCATCAACAACAATCTCTTCTTCTTCTTCCAATACAGAAAGGAGTGTGATCAAAATGAGTGAGAGCCAAAAATTCCAGCTTGGCACTGTTGGCGCCTTGAGTTTGTCTGTGGTTTCCTCTGTTTCTATTGTCATTTGCAATAAGGCGCTTATTACCACTCTCGCTTTCACTTTCGGTATTCTTTATTTTCTCTACCAATTCTGTTTGTTTAATTTATTTTGTAGATTGTGGTTTAACTGAAAATTGTTAGTAGGATCTGAGGGAATTATGGAATGTAATGATAATGTATTTTGGTCTGTTTGCGAGCTGATAATGGAGGGTTTAGCGGTTCGTATGAGATTAGTGGATTTTGATTAGCGTGAATGTGTTTGTTTTCGAGTGTATCGTTGGTTTTATTTCGCGGTGCGTTGATATCTTATATGGGTATGTGTGTTTGGAATGCAGCGACAACTTTAACAAGCTGGCATCTACTTGTCACATTTTGCTCTCTTCATGTGGCATTATGGTTGAAATTGTTTGAACACAAACCTTTTGATGCGAGAGCTGTTATGGGATTTGGTATACTCAATGGGATATCCATTGGGCTGTTGAATCTTAGTTTGGGTTTTAATTCTGTTGGTTTTTACCAGGTAAATGTTAATTACTTCAAACTTTATCAACTATTTTGTGATTTTATCAAGAAAGGTTTATCTGGCTACAATATCCAAATATGCAGGACTTTGATGTCTTCTTTTTTTGAGATAATTTCTTCTGATTTCTGAAGATACCAAAGGCACATTTTCAGCGCCTCTTGTTTGAAAGATATTAGTGTGGTACAGTCTGATATTTTTTACATGGAATGTGTTGATTAGTATTGATGATAATTCTGATAATACTTGAAAAGCCTATACTGATGTAAAATTGTTTCTCTAGGCATGCGTTTTTTGGTCCTTTTTTAAATAAATTTTTCATGCTTGTGATAAAAGAGCTTTTGCTTCTGAAAGTATATTAACTATCTTTTGTCACTCTAGATGACAAAACTGGCAATCATCCCATGCACTGTTCTCCTTGAGACACTATTTTTCAGAAAGAAATTCAGGTTAGTCTTCATAATAAGTTTACTTCAGCTATGATTTCCAATTTTTTAATCTTCGAGAGCATAAAGCCATAAACAAAGTTTTTTTTGACATGCATGAACAAAGTTTCTTTGGTTGTTTAATGTATGTTTGTGTAACACTGCAGTCCAATGTGCTTGGATGCCATAGACATAATAAATGGGGATAAGTAAAAGCCGTCTTCATTGTTACTTCGGATGTGAAAAACATCCACATTTTATTTTGTTGACAGCTAATAACTTCTTTTATATCTTTCAGTCCCAATTACCTTGGTTACAGAAATCTGCTTTAATCTTGTGGTTAACGGCAGAGTTCGCGTTCATTTCTGCATGATTTTCTAGACGGGGCTTTTTATTTAATTCATTTGTATATTCAATGTGTTTTAATTTCAGAAAGAAAGTGTGTTTGATATTTCAACACCATTGATCAAGTTTTTGATCCTTTACCTTTAATATATTCACATTTTTAGTTCTGGATTTTCACTTTGTAATGAAATGTGCGAGCCTTTAGTGAAAATGATTGGGGAGTTATCATTCGTACCGTGGATAAATTTCTCATTGGCCCTTGGGAGGAATTTTCTTTTCCTTTTTCATTTTAATTTATGTACTTGTGTGAGCTATATCTGGTTACAGTTGTACACTGATATTTGCTTGGTTGCAGTCGAAATATTCAGCTTTCGCTGGCTATACTTCTTGTGGGTGTTGGAATTGCTACTGTTACTGACCTTCAGCTCAATGTTCTGGGTTCAGTTTTGTCTCTGCTTGCAGTTCTTACGACCTGTGTTGCACAAATTGTATCCTTGACTGAAATACCTTTTGCTATTTATAGTACATGACTTCTTTGTCTTTCTTCATGTTTGTCAATTGGCTAGAGAAGAAAAGAACGTAAGAAATTGGGATCAAATTATTATACTGGACTGTTATTTGTTGAATACAATTATTTTCTTCTTTTGTTGTCTCCAAGTTAAGTGCTTAACCAGTTAAATTCAGATGACAAACACAATTCAGAAGAAGTTCAAAGTTTCCTCCACGCAGCTTCTGTATCAGTCTTGCCCATATCAGGCATTAACTTTGTTCATTATTGGACCCTTTCTGGATGGGCTTCTGACTAACCAAAATGTTTTTGCATTTAAATACACACCTCAAGTGCTGGTGAGGATAGAAGAATTTCTGAACTTTTTGCATGGTTGTTTCTTTTAGTTGATGCATCTAATATTAGTTTTAATGTGTGTGTTGCAGTTCTTCATTGTTCTATCCTGCCTGATTTCTGTCTCTGTTAACTTCAGCACATTTCTTGTAATCGGAAAGACATCTCCAGTTACTTACCAAGTCCTAGGACATTTGAAAACATGCCTCGTTTTAGCCTTTGGATATGTTTTACTTCGCGACCCATTTAGCTGGCGCAACATATTAGGCATCCTTATTGCTGTAGTGGGAATGATGCTATACTCTTATTGTTGCACACTTGAGAATCAACAGAAGGCTGCTGAGGCATCAACAAAATTGCCGGAGGTACGTTGTCTTCTGTTCTCTCTGCTGTCAAATGTTCCCAGCTCATATCTTCGAAGCTAAAAAAAAAAAAGTAGTAAGAGTTGTTTTGATTCCTTTCCGCCATTGTTTCCCCATTTTATCTTTTTATACCCTTCAGGTAAAGGAAGGGGAAGCCGATCCCCTGATCGGTGTCGAAAATGGAAGTGGGATCTTAGCCGATGGTGTTGTTCCAAAAGCTCCAGTGTGGAACTTGAACAAGGACCTGCATGCCTAAAATTGTTAGACTTTTGTAAACTCAAACACCTTAGAGAATGAATGGATGAAAGTGTTTCAGCGATGAAGATGTTGCTGACAAGCTTCGTTTAGAATCCTTCTATAGTGTGAAACTGAGGTATGCTGCCTGAGATAATTCCTTCTATTGTATTAGATAAAAAGGGAGTTGGAAAGAGTATCCTTTTATATAGCATTTTTGGTTATTAGTAGAGTTGTATGAATCAGGTCTCAGATGGGTTAATGCCAGAATTTTATTTGTCAAAATCTACACTCTTAAAGAAATCCCCATTTACGTTCTTTTCGTGCCTACTTTTATGCTGTCAATTTCACATACGATTACATCATTTATGAATACACGATTATGACACGAATTTAATTCGCACAATATTTATTTCATCAATGATGTTTGATTGAAAATAGGGCATTACGTGAAGATGCTAAGAGAATTGCCAGTTGATTACACCAAGATTTCTTCATTCGTTTGAAGCAGCCACTACAATCTAAATCATAGAATTACTCTTTGATTTCGGTTAAAAAAATTCAACTACTGATTTTACCTAATTGTTCGCTTCGGTAAAAATCTAAATTGAAGATTAACTCATTCATTTCTCTAAATTTTATAAAGTCTTCTTAAATATATTCATTTAAATTTATTTCAAATATGATATATATTAAATTTAATTGTGTTAAACATGTCATGGCATATAAATCCATTTATTGCATGTGTTGTGCTTGTGTTTGAAAATGTAACCCATAATATTGCTGTCATGGTTGAATAAAGGGAGCAGTACACAAGGCAAACGGAACTATAAAGTCTTACATAGTTGAGACATCGTTTTAAAACACCAATAATTACTAAATAAACAAAACAAATTTGTTGAAATTTAGTTTTGTAAGTATTACAAAATCACCACTTTCTCTGCATTTTATTTATTCTTAATGAATTGTGATTTACTTACTGAGTATATCTTTATACTCAACACTTTTCTTGTTTAAATGATATGCAGATCGTAGGTAGCTGCGAGTGGACCAGATTAGCTGTGATCAGAGGCATCTTGCGATATACGAGTGAGGTCCGGCTCCGAAGATGTTTGTTTCATTTTTTTTTGTTTTCATATTGTATATACTATGTATATATGCAGTTTGAATAAATTTTCAAATTTGGTTGTTTTCTGCGTGCTTGTGTATAACTATGTTTTGGGCCGACATATGTTTATAAAAGAAATGTTTGGTTACTATTACTCTTATTTTAAAAGTGAGTTCAACCTGAGGATTACATTTTAAAAATTTGAGCTTCACACCTTAGGACTCGTCTAGATTATGAAAGCTATTAATCCTTAGGTGTAGAGAGGGAAGCTTTGAGGTTTGGAAAGGTTGGAATATTGTTTTTAGGGTTTTTGAATGAGAGAAAATAAGCTGGAACTCAAGGTTATGAACAATACACTCTCTCTCTCTTCTCACATAAAAATACGCGTTTTATTTTGAACTCCCATCAGATCGAACTGTTTGGCAAACGGTTTGCCTAAATTGTTCACCAGGTGGTTTCAAGCTTCTGTCAACCAGCCCAAACTGTTTGCCCAAACGGTTTGACCTCACTGTTTTTCATATTTTTCAAAATATTTTCATTAAATTTTTGGGGCGTTACATATATATATTTGTTATATTTTTTAGTTATATAGTAGACTTAAGGTTCACACTAATGTTTATTAATATTTTAAATATTTTCAAAATTGGTATTCAAAATTTTAAAAAGAATATTATTGGTATTTTAAGTATTCTTTAAATAGGTAAAATAAAATATTAAATAAATTTAGTGTTAAGATAGTATCTATATATTAATATAAAAATTAGTTTATAAATATTTTTGGAAAATATTCAATTAATTATCTATATTTATTTATTATAATTTGGTGTTGAAAAATTCTTCAGCTTTTCCAAGTGTATTAAAACATTAAAATTGACGCATTCAAAGTAAGTATTAAAAATTCTCCCATTTTCATTAAAAGAGCACAAAAAATTTTACTCTCACAAATTAAATTGGATAAAATTCAAATATGCATCATAAGATCCATGTAAAATTTTAAAATTCTCTCAACCAGTCAGGTAAGCTCTCGAGACTATAAAAATTCAGCATAATAATTTCTAAAATATAGGATCGATTAAAATATGTGCAACCCCAAAAGAAGGGGAAATAATGTGTATATATATATATATATATATATATAGGTGATTTTAGCAAAATATAAAATATACGAAATGGAAAAAGATATGAAGTGATTTTGATGAGGAGGATTGATAGTGAAATTGTGGGTGAATTGAATGTAGGCATCACTCACTAAATGCCACATCCCAATTTCAAACCCCAACTTTATTATCAGCATATGTAATCATAAACCTCACTAGAGGTTTATGATAATGTTGTATCAATATTAATGAGTTTTTTATTTTATTAATTTTTTTAATTATAATTTTTTAATTATATTTTATCGTGAGATCCATTGTACTTTATATATTTATTACTTTTAAAAAATAACTTAAAATTAATTTTGGTGGATTCTGTTGCCAGTAGAGTCCACCTGTGAATCGTTTCACTCTTGTAAAACGATTCACAAGGACCAACCTCTCTCTTGTGGATGATAAATAGATATACACTATAATTAAAATGTTAGAATTTATATAATAATCCCTTTATATTATGTTCTATGCAACAATTTGGTTTTTAGGATTTTTGTATAAATATAAGTTGCAATATATAATATTTAATTATACAATAAGTGAAAGTTATGTAAAATTTTAATATATATACAAAATAAATGAGTAAAAAATAATTAGTTTAATATTTCAAATAAATAGATATATCATATATTATTAAATACAAATGATAATTGTATATCGATTACATTTTATTTTTAGAACTAAAATACAACAGTTAAAAATAAATATATTTAATATTTGAGTATAATAAACAATCGATTGGTTGAGGAGCTGTAAAAAAATAAATAAACCTAATAACTAACCAATCAAAAAAAAATATTTAATTATTTCAAAGAACAAACACTAACCTATGGAGGATAAGAGTAATGCTTGAATGATGCTTTCTTTTGAGTGTGAAATAAGGAAAATGAGGTGACAATAAGTCTCCGTTTGTTTGACGAAAAATAAATTCTTTGGGAAAATATTCATCCATGGAAAATCAATTTTTGAATTTTATTTTCCTGAATTTTATTTTCTTTTGTTTGACAATAATAAGAAAATGTTCTTTGTTCGTAATTTTTAATGTTTGACAACTGCATAAAAATTTAAGTAAAAAATAATTAAAACTCATGTAAATAAAAATGTAAACAAATTAAAAATATATTAATGAAATAAAAATTCTACAATAAACTTAATACAATTTAAAACTATATAATATTAGATATTATGTAAGCAAATAAAAAATTAAAAAATGTTTTCCCCTTTTTAAAAGAGAAAAATACTTTGTCATGAAACAAGAGGTTTAGTAAATCATTTTCCAGTTTATCAGAAATCATTTTCTGTTGATTTTTTTAGCTCAAACAAACAACGGAAAATGAAGAAAACATTTTTCAGAAAAACATTTTCCGTCAAACATACAGAGCCTAAATATTAACTTAATACATAATAATGTATTCTTAATCCGTGTAAAATCTTAAATGATGCTCTCTTTGTTTTTATAAATTAGTTAATTTAATGTTAAATTTTTAATGTTTAAAGATTGTTAATATAATTTTGTTATTAATATTTTGTGTAAAATATTTATAATTATTATACTTAATTCTTTTATCTTATTTTATTTTTTATTATAACTTTATTTGAAAAATGAATTGTTTATTTTATATGATATTTATTAATTTTTTAGTGTATATGTAAAATTTAAATCGATAAATTAAAAAATATACTTTATACGTTCCATCTTAAGTGTCACAAAAATGTATTTTGAATTTGATTGTGTCAAAATAAGTGTGACAAACTAAAGTTTACAAAAATATTACTAAAGTGTCCTTAATATTAATGATAGAAGTTTATATTTTCGAGAAATATTTACGTCATATAACTAATTACATTTTTTTGTGTGGTTCTAATACAAAGATAAAATTAAAATGGTTGCGGTATTAAATGATGTTTTTTAAAATGTGTAATAATAAAAAATTGACACTTAAAATGAGACGAGACGTATTTATTTTGAAATTAAAGAAGAATGACGTGTCGATTTCGAGAAACTCGAAAGCAAAATATTATTAAAGCGAGTAAATCCATCATAAACAACAAAAAAGAAAGGTGTGTCCAGCTTCGATGAGCCTAACAAACTCTACTTCTTCCACTTCTTCTTCTTCTGTTAACCTTAACAACAACACTCCAAAATCCCTTAATAACACTAATCCCATTTCCCCTCTGAGCTTCATTTCTATATATAGAAAACCCTCATCTCTCTCTTCTCTCTCTATCTCTCTCCACCACAAAAAAACTCCCTCTTTCTCTTGCATTATCTCTTCTTCTTCTCCTTCTTTGCATTGTCTCTTTTTCACTCATATTTCCGGCAAGAACAAGAAGATGCTCGTCCCCGCTCTCTTTGCTTCTTTCTTTGGTTTTCTTTTCCTTTTATATTTCTTCAAACTTCACAACATTTCTTTGAAGAACAAGAAGATGGTGAAGAACGATGCCATTTCTTTGAAGAACGGTGGCGTTAAATGTACTCCTCATATCGGTGATTTCAACGATGGATCTTCCGGTGATGATGTCATCATTGTTGGTGCTGGTGTTGCTGGGGCTGCCTTAGCTTATACTCTTGGAAAGGTTTATTGCTTTAAGATTCTGAGTATTTGTAACGTGTATTGTTTTTTTCAAGTTGGCTATTAAAGATTGAGAATTTTTTTATGATATTTTTGTTAAAGATCGAAGCTTTGTGTTTTGCAAAATGAATAAATTAATGGGTTGAGTCTGCATAACTTTTGGAACTTGCTGTTTATGCTTGCTGTGTTGGTTGTATTTCTGTGTAGTTTAAATTGTTATTATAATAAACTTCTTTAGTTTGTTGATTGAATTTCTTGGAAGCGTGTGGTGATTAAATTGAATTAAGTTTTGAATAATTTAACTATCACTATCTAAGTGGAGACTGTTTATGTCTTTTCTTGGTTAATGAAATCACAGGAAGTGACCTCTTTTGATATGCAATTCTTTTTTAGATTGAATTTTCTGCCCAAATCTTTGGATTCGTGACATGGGTTAGATGGTCTTAAGTTTCACTAGCTTTTTGAGTTCTTTTTTTGCGGATGGAAAGTCGTCTTCTAAGCTATAATTTGTGAAGTTGAATTGTGAATAGGAATCTGCTCAATTTGTCACTTTGTGTGCCCTTTTATTTGCATCGTCAACCCAGGTCTTCTTTTTGTTCTTTCTTCTTTATTACCTTTGAGAAAATCTCCAGAAATTTAAAATAAAAGCCTTTATTTTTATCTTCTAATTACAGGATGGACGGAGGGTTCATGTTATTGAAAGAGACTTGACAGAGCCTGATAGAATTGTTGGCGAACTTCTCCAACCAGGAGGATATCTAAAACTAATTGAATTGGGTCTTGAAGGTAATGATGCCGACTAAAGTAGAAAAATTCTGTCTTGCATTCATGGTGTTGACATACTTAAATCTTGTTTAGTCTAAGACTGTGCCATGGTTGCAGACTGTGTGGAACAAATTGATTCTCAAAGAGTGCTTGGATATGCTCTCTACAAGGATGGAAGAAGTACCAGACTTTCATATCCTCTTGAGAATTTCCACTCAGATGTTTCAGGAAGGAGTTTCCACAATGGTCGTTTCATACAGAGAATGAGAGAAAAGGCTGCTACCCTTCCCAAGTATTTACTCATTTTCTTGCTTGAGACTTCTTTATAGTTTTGTTTTAACTCACTTTCCGTAGTGACCATTTTGTATTCTTATGAGTGCTCCTTATTATCATTTGTTCTTGGTTTGTAGGTTAAAATTGTTCTTGATTGATACTTAGTTTAGTTTCTTGTTCCTTCTCTCCTCCTTTGTTCAGTGTGAAGCTAGAGCAAGGAACGGTGACTTCACTGCTTGAAGAAAATGGGACCATTAAAGGGGTTCAATACAAGACCAAGGATGGCAAGGAACTTAGAGTTTCTGCACCTCTGACAATTGTATGTGATGGTTGCTTCTCAAATCTGCGCCGGTCTCTTTGCAACCCTAAGGTGAAGTTACTTCTAGTAATTCGATTATGTAAATACGATAATCTTGTTTAGTTTCTAGGATACGCAGCTAAATGCTCATGTTGGACTTGAAAAATTTGATTAAGACGGCATTTCTGCTTTGCTTGCCAGAGTTTTGTGAGATTGACTTCTTCAAATTTTCACAGGTGGACGTGCCTTCTTGTTTTGTGGGTTTAGTCTTGGAGAACTGTCAACTTCCATTTCAGAATCACGGCCATGTTATTCTGGCAGATCCGTCCCCAATTTTATTTTATCCTATCAGTAGCACAGAAGTTCGTTGTTTGGTGGATGTGCCTGGTCAAAAGGTGCCTTCAATTGCAAATGGAGAAATGGCCAAGTATTTGAAGAACACCGTAGCTCCGCAGGTAGAGATACCTTGATATTAGTGACACTATATTTCGTTTTCTTCTTCTTAATCCGAGGTTTGGTTAGAAATTGTCTTTAGATTTCAACACAATACATTTTCAGTTGCGCACTTTCAGTCCGACGCCCTTCCCCTATTCTAACGTCGAGAATTCCTATTTCAGATTCCACCCGAGCTCCACGATGCATTCATAGCAGCTATAGACAAAGGTAATATCAGGACCATGCCAAACAGAAGCATGCCAGCTGATCCACATCCGACTCCTGGAGCACTTTTAATGGGTGATGCTTTTAACATGCGTCATCCATTGACTGGTGGCGGTATGACAGTGGCACTATCTGACATAGTTGTGCTAAGAGATCTTCTCAAGCCACTGCGCGACCTTCATGACGCTTCTTCTCTGACCCAATATCTCGAGGCTTTTTATACTTTGCGCAAGGTAAGCTCAATTTCAATTTAGATATTGTTGCGAGTTTAGATTTACATGTTAAATGTTTTCTTCATCTCAAATAGAATCAAATGGTTATTGCTTTCAGCCAGTGGCATCCACCATAAATACTTTAGCTGGTGCACTGTACAAGGTGTTTTCTTCTTCCCCCGATCAGGCGAGGAAAGAAATGCGCCAAGCATGCTTCGACTACTTAAGCCTTGGGGGCGTATTTTCAACAGGACCAGTGGCTTTACTCTCTGGTCTAAATCCGCGGCCATTGAGCTTAGTCCTCCATTTCTTTGCTGTTGCCATATATGGCGTTGGTCGTCTGCTACTTCCTTTCCCTTCACCTAAAGGCTTGTGGATCGGAGCTAGGCTGATTTCGGTGTGTATTTCTATCTTTCCTCAGACTTGTTTTTGCAATAATATTGATAATGAAACTTTCTTAGACGTGTTTTTCTTAGTTCTTTACAACTAAGTGAATTGCAATTTCAGAATCTCAGTTATAATGCTCAAAATCTTTTTACAGAGCGCATCGGGTATCATTTTTCCCATCATAAAAGCAGAGGGAGTGAGGCAAATGTTTTTCCCTGCCACCATCCCCGCCGTATACAGAGTTCCTCCGGCAGATTGATAGCGTTCAAAGCAAAGGGAAAACAGTTGCCGTCAAGAGTTACTAGGTCGAGTCTGCAATTCCCTCTCATAACTTCATTGTGTAATGGAAAACATAATTGTTATTCTGTGAATCTCTATTTTTGATAAATAAAAAGTTTGTTGTACTCAGCATTCTTAAATCCTCTGGTGAAAGATCAATTGTTTGATAGGTTAAAAGCGTAACTTAAATGAATTAACACGCAAGTATCGGATGTATTCACAATTTCATATCAGTGATATGACCTTTTTGTTCTTGCCTGCAGTAATGAAAGCTACTAAGCCATGAAGCTGTCGAAAAAAAAAAAGCCATAAAATTCACATTTTAACAGTAGACCCACCACTAGGGAGTGGACGAAGCTTCGCTGGATTGAAACTTGGCCACATATTTGGCCCAGAATACTCACAAAACAGCACTGTAACATGTCAACGCACGAATATTCTCGCCTTCCTCGAGAACGACAACGACACTTTTGAGGGGTTTTGCAACATGGAATTGCCTTTTCTTGATAGCCAACACAACCATTTTTATGTCCTAATGAAATCTTGGTAACAAATTTTATGAACACATAATATCATTTAGAAAAATACAATGTCTTGAAAGAAGGAAGATCCTTCTTATTTATCTATATTTGAATGAGAATAAAGCTGCATGCCTACAAAGCCTGTCCCATACACGTTATATACACTGAAATAACAACTTGCAGAGTCTGTTAACAAAAGGAATCAAAGTTGTTATTCCTATTAAAGTTCTAAAATGCCCTCCTTCATTTCTTCATGCCCAGGTCACATATCGTAACACTCCCCCTCAAGAGGACCCTCCGAAAGTTCAAACTGAATGTATGTTGAGGAGGCTCATCTTGCCAAGCAAATACATGAGTGCTGCAGTAGATAACGCCTTGGTTAGTATATCTGCAAGTTGCTGGCTTGTGTGGACATATTCTGAATGAATCTCTTCTGATGCGACTTTCTCACGAATAAAATGACAATCCAATTCAACATGCTTTGTCCGTTCGTGGCGCACTGGATTTTTCGACATGTTAATGGCAGATTGATTATCCACTAGCAGAGGAATAGCAGCAAGCTGATGTATATTGAAGTCCTTAAGT
>CANYCX012194679.1:0-10356 GCA_948193385.1 Breynia disticha f. nivosa | reverse complement strand
TATAACATGCCTCGATCGAGACTTGTATTCTGTCCAAACAAATTCTAATTCCTCCAAAATACATATGTTCACGATTTTCCGTCAAATTATAACGAATTTCCCGCATTTGCAAGCGTACCTAGATAACAACATAAACATAAGAAAACTCTAACATTTATGTATTTTATCTATAAAAATATAACGAAAACACGCTATAATATAAGTAGAATAGATGTGTATAATTAGCCTTATCAATATGTCCACCTTGCAAAATGGGGGTCTAACTAGGACAACCCCAAACAAAAATCAACAAGTCGATCACCTCAAGGCTCTGCAATCACAACACGAAAGAAATGGTGAGATTTGATACATATCAGTAAGTGTGTGGCATCACACTTACCTAACTATCTATAGTCTAACTAAAAACGTCAAGTCCATACATTTCATGCATACATATACAATTCCGGTCTTGTTTAGAAACTAATCCAATAATTAAAAAATATAATATCTTTCTTTACTAAAATATTCTAAGAAAAATTCATAGGCATAACCCATTATGATATTCCTTAAAGAAATGTCCCTAAAAGTTCAATCTTAAGCCACATTATAAATCTATTTCAAAAAATAAAAGCAAGTCACTCAACCAACATCACATACTCAACATAAGTCTCACAACAATTCATACTAACAATAAATGAACATGACAACAAGTTAATCAACTATTTTAACATAAACATCACAATTTACATCATTTATCCACTAAAAGATGAACAAATAATTCCAATAACCTAAAAGTAAATTCCATTAAATTTCCAACACATTCCAAAAATAAAAATTGTAATAAATTATGCATATGCAATATGACAATACAAATGAGACTCGCTCATAACCCGACTCTTTCTCTTTTAATGTCATACCTTGGTTGAATCAATTAAGTCCATGGACATTCCTCTCATTAAGCCTTAAGCTCCAATTTTTATTTGAGTCTTGAGCTCCATCCTATGAGCCTTAAGCTCCTCTACCCCATTGAGCCTTAAGCTCCATAACTATTTGAGCCTTAAGCTCCATTTTTATTTTCTCATTGAGCCTTAAGCTCTCGCTCATCCTATCTCAATCTCTTCATGTCTCACAAACACATACAAAACATGAAGAATGTGATAATACCAATTCATATAAGTATTTTCAACAATTTCCATAATTTTACAATAATATTATATTCCTCAACGATACTCGAAAATGAAACTAAATATGCATTTCCACAAAATATTCATGTCACTTTATAATCAATCAATTCATCATACATATCTCATAACTCTTCCCTTTGACCAAATAACTCATCAAACACCAAACATAAGCATACCAAAACCAATTCATCAACATAACATACCACTTCTCAACTTCTCAATTCACACATTAGCATAACAAAACTAATTCATCAAAATAAAATTAAATTCCAACTTGAACATCACCAAGACAATTGCATAACTATGACACATCATATTTTACAACCAATATATATTGTCTTATTCAAATAACATCAATTTTAACACAAGTGAACCATAAATAATTTATCAACACAACATAAACAGTTCACACATACAAACAATTTCACTCATATTAGCCAAATAATTAAGAATTGTAATGAGACTATTTATAGCTAGGTAAGTGCGTAACCGCACACTTACCTCGTCTCCGACGTTCCAAAACTCCTCCGACATTTTCCTTAAGCATTTCCACTATTCAAATTCCCTAAACCAACACACTTTCATCAAAATCTTTAAATTACCCAAATTTCCTTTAAACTAATCATATTTTTCAACATGTAAATCCATTATGTCTAACATGGAATCACATTCTTAATCAACTAATGCTCCTAAAAAGTTTCATTTTTCTTATTTTAACTTAATCTAACTTTATTTCATGTCTAATCATTCAAAACAAAAATTCATTTCATTACCAAAACTCAGAAAATTATGTCTGTGCAGCCCTCTTTGTTCCTATTTTTGCACCTCTTACTCAACTGAGTTTACTAAAAACTTTATACCGCATTCTAAAAGGCATAGAAAGCTTCAAAATGCAATTTTAATCAGATCAAACAGACTTTTGTAGCTCTAGTTATGAATTTCAAAAGTTCAAGAACAATCACAAATGAGTACCTCACCAAAAATGATTTTCAACATTCAAATCCACTATATTCAACATGCAATCACATTCTTAATCAATATCTACTCTAAAAAAGTTTCATTTACCCTATTGCAACTTAATCGAACTTTATTTTAGACCCGATCAATCAAAACAAAAAATTCATATCCTTACCAAAATTAAAAAAAATGTGTCTGTTAACTCTTTGTCCCTATTTTTGAATCCATTACTCAGCTGGTTCCACTCTAAAATTTATAGAAAGTTGTAGAGGGCATGTCAAGCTTCAAAACTCAACTTGAATCACCCTAAACAGACAATTGTAGCTCTAGATATGAGATTCCAAAGTTTGAAAAAAATCACAAATCGTGAAATCCACCAAAACTGAATTTTTAACATCCAATTCGAGAATACTTACTTCCATTCATTGATTCTTAAAGATTTGTCACCTACACCCACATGCAACACATTTTTGCTTGTTTTATGAGAAAAATAATGTTTGAAAGAGAGGGAGTGAAGAGAGAAGGGAGAGAAGAGTAAGAGGGCAGGTAGGACAAAGAAATTCTGCACTTTCTCTCTCCTTCTCTTCTTAATCTTTTAAAATTTTCAATTTTACCCCACTTTCAATTTTCTTCTAAATTTTGACTCTTATCATTTATTTTTCTTCATTGCCACTAAAATTCTTTCTATTTTATGTCACTTATAATTATTATTTTTTCAAATAATAATTATATTTAAAAATTAAAGTTATTCTAGAACATTACAAATATAGAGAAGTTCTGTAATTCTATTTCTAGAGCCATGCAACCATGCAACTTCTTTCAACCATGCAAGACCTAATTCATATGACAATTTCTCAATTAATCAAGATGAAGCCAAAAACCTAACTCAAAGCTAAGCAAGTAATAGCAGCATGGTTGAATCTCAATAAATCTCATTAAAAATAACAACAAACTAAAATCATAACACATAATCCATCATAGAACTCGTCTCATCTAGATATTCATGCAAAATTAGTTCATTATAGGGCTAAGATAACTACTAAGGCAAAAAGAATCCAATAGAACAGGAAAATAACCCATAGAATGTATTACAAGAGTCAATAATACTACGGTCTATGTTAGAAACCCATTTGTGTGGTTTTTCTCGGCTCGAATCTCTGCATTCTTTGACTGAAATCTCTCATTGATGTTGCTGATGACTCCCAACTCTAAGCTCTCTTCAATTTATTTATAAAAATCTATTTATACTTAATCGTAAAATTGGCCCAGTAAGTTGGACACAACTTGCAAAATCGGCTAGAAACCATATCACGGGTCGTTTACTGAAATTATTGTATAAGTCTCCAAGTGAAACGGTTTGGAAAATGGCCTGGCTAGGCCATTTCTCAATTCAGTTAGATATATAGCTAGGAACATTACCTTAAAGTTTACTAGCAGGTGGGTTAGCTGCAGCTCATCAGTACTCTCTCTCTCTCTATACCCAAGACATAATATATATATATATATATATATATATATATATATATATATATATATATGTATGATAGAACAATATAGACATGTTTAGATGATGTCTTAGGTTGTGTTGTATCTTGTTGATTACGATATGTTTATGGTTTGAACTTAAGTATATGTTATACAATTTGAAATTGTGTTAGGTTGATTTTAGGTTAACTTTAGGATTATAAACTAATACAGTAGGATTCACATGGACCGTGCTTAATTGACACAGACACTGTGTTGAATAAGAACAGGGACATGCTAGTATAACATGATACCGTGCCCATAAAATGTGTTACACTAACTCGGGCTATATTAGAGTTGTGTTGTATATTATTTTGTATTAAAATGATTTATAATTGATAGATCAATAGTAGATAAGTAATATAAACAATATAAATACAATACTTTACAAAAAAGTTTTAAAATATTTAGTTTTATAAATTTCTTTGTGTTGATACGATGCAAGAGAGTTTTGACCGATGAAAATTTAAAAGAAACAATGCTTGAAAATTGTCATTGGTGCTCAAAATAAAAATAAATAGGCTTCCAATGGCTGGGAGTGCACGCCAAAAGCGTGTCACTTTCACGTTCGCTAGAAGTCTTAAGAAAATAAAAGTTTTCGAATGACTGGGAGTGCGCGCCAAAAGCGGGTCACTTTCACGTTCGCTAGGAAACATTTTTAATAAAAATAAGAGCATATGTCAAGAAAAAGCATTGTAAGGTTTGAAAATGATTTGGGCCAAAATTCAAATTTTCTTTGTGTTGATATAATACAAGAGAGTCACTCTTATGCTAGCAAGTGCTTTGACCTAGAGATACCGCCGAACTCAATAATTTGATCACCAACCGTTTGAGTCCTTAAATAACGTGTTTGGGTAAGTCTAGGTATCATAACTCCCCTACACTTAAGCTTTTGCTCATCCCGAGCAAAACATAATGAACATAGGGGTTAAGAGCTCGAATCCAAATGCACTTATGGTCTCAATCGTATTCAAGATTCCTAGCACATAATAGCAACGTTTCACATAACAGTAATGTGGTTGATCAACGTTGACGGCTGGGATCACTTTTTTGCTATCGATAGCCCGACATATAGGAGTTGGTGCTAAAGTTTGTAGCATTGTTAAATGTGGCCTTCCTTCACATGTGTGGAACAATGAGGACACTTATGTCCAATTCTGGGCTGGCGAAGTGGAACACCAACTACCTATGTACAACTTTGCATTCAGGATGGGGTTTTGTGACCAGGAGGTCACCGATAGCGATGCCTTTAAGGTGTTGCTGATTACATTCCCGGCTAAGGTCAGCGTAGCTGCATATTGGGAGGAGTTGACTGGCAGAACTAACTTTAATCCGAGCCGATCGAAGGCTTTTCACATCTGTTTCCATGCTCTTAAGTACATGCATTGGATCATCATCAGCACGATGTGTAGAGTCCAAATAACCTCTACAAAGGGGGGGGATTGAATAGAGGTTAGCAAATGGCTGGATTTTTAAATTTTTCACAAATATAAACGTGAGAGGAAGAGATGAAAAGAGAGACACGAGATTTAAAGTGGTTTAGTGATCAACACCTACTCTACTACCTAAGCTTTCACTTAGGATTTTCAACAATCCACAAATCTTTCTTATTACACTTAATTTTTGGCTCAAGCCACCTTACAAACAATCTAATTTTCGGCTCAAATCAAACCACAAATGATATACTAGCTCAAACTAGAAGACTCTTCTAGATGAGACACAGAGAACACAAGTAAAAGCAATAGCAAGAGCTTGAAAGACAAAGCTGAATCCTTTAGAATGTTTGTGTTCACCTCTCTCCTCTGTCTTTGCTTCTATTTATATGTTCTCTTGTATTTTTGCCCGTTGGTCTTTGTTGTGGTCCACTTTAAGTTGCTTTTTGAAGTGAACTCTTGTCCACTGTCACCTTCACAGTCGACTAGTATATACTATGCTCGAGTATTTTGAACATTTCAGACGATTGGTTTAAATTCTAATCGAGTGTTTTTCATTCCAGTAGCTTCCAAAATTCTCGAGCATCGACCTCTAGTCGACTGGTCTGATCTCCAGTACACATTAGTCGACTGAACAATACATAGGTCAACTTACCTGTTGCTAGATTCAAATTTCTAATCTTCCAAAAAGAAAATCTCGATCCATGATGTCATTCTGAATATTTGTCCTTTTGTTTTGGCAGAAGAAATCAGAGCCAGTCGACCGGTTTACTTCTCAGTCGAGTGGTTTAGGATTGTGGTCCCCAAACTAGCCGTTGCTAGCCTCCTTGTTGATTTTCCAGTACACCAGTCAACTGGTCTCCACACAGGTTGACTTGCACCACGTAAAATCTCCTTACTTGACTGCTTTTCACTCAACTCAACTCTTTTCTTACTTAGCCTTTGTCACTAAACTTTAAGCATTCAATTTCCAATCTCCAACATACATACTATGTTTATTAAATTCATAAAGTTTTTAGTCATATCAAAACTTAGGGCGGATTTACATTGTTAACCACCATTCACTCCATTCAAGTCTTTTCTTACTTAGCCTTTGTCACCAACCTTTAAGCATTAAATTTCCAATCTCCAACATACATACTATGTTTATTAAATTCATAAGTTTTTAGTCATATCAAAACTTAGGGTGGATTTACATTGTTAACCACCATTGTTCCAACACGATGTACCCTCAAAAGGAAAGAGTCAGGAATGTTACTATAAAGGATCTGTCGTGCCTCTACAACATGGACTAAAACTACCCGGTCAACGTGGACTGGCCCACCTCCTCGCTAATTCCATTCTAGAGCAGGTGTCACAACCGCAGATTGCAGCGTTATATACAAGGAACTACGCCACACGACTGATGGAGGGCTTTGAGCGCCTCGATAGTCTACCAGTGATGTTCATCTCAATATCGCCAGAGTACCTCGACAGGGTAGTCCTCTCTCATATGCGGATGCTAGTCCACCAGTGGGTTACTGGTGGATACACTTATAGGTTACGAGCAGGGGAGGATGAGGAGGCCCCTCAGGTAGAGGAGACAGGATAGACAAAGCCAGCGCCAACTCTACATGCATCACCAGCCCCATAGCATAGTCACGCCTCACTGTGGGAGGAGTTGATGGCACTACAACGACAGTAGAGCACCGCTTTGTCGGCTATCCTGCAGCAGTAGGAAGCCATCTATCAAGAGTAGATGGCCCAAGGCAGCCACATTTATGCATTGGAACACCAGGTTCAGCACCTATTCCAACACAAGCAGATTCAGTAGCCGCCATACAACAACTGCTGTCATACCAGCAGTATTACTACCCCTACCTGCAGTATTATTCGGGATCACAGCAATATTACTACCCTTACTAGCAGTATTATCCGGGACCGCCATACCAGCACATGTATTTTAGTTAATAAAATATTTTATACTTTTGTATATTTTTGAATTATTAAATAATATAATCTGGTATTTAAATGGGTACGTGTACCAGCGGGTAATTTTAAATGAGTTTAGAACGGGCATGGGTAATCTATAAATGGGCTAGGGACGGGTATAGATAGTAGTTTTACTAAACAGTTTTGGATTCAGATAGCGTAAATTTCGAGGGTTCTCAATCCGGTTACATCCCTAGTGAGTTAACAACTCCACCAGTCGCAAAACAACCACTTTGCATACTTTATCGAGCATTGGTTATATCTTTTAAGCTAAAATCTGGACTGATTCAACTGCTTTCCAAGTTCTATAGTGATGAGAATGAAGATCCCTACAAGCATTTAAAAGAGTTTCACATTGTTTGCTCCAGTTTCATGCCATGTAGAGTTTCTAAAAATCAAATTAAACTCTGAGCTTTCCCATTTTCCTTAGTAGACAGACCTAAAGAATAACTTTATTATTCACCTTCCAGTACTATTACTACTTGGCCTGAGATGGCTCTTTTGTTTTTGGACTAGTTCTTTTCAACGTCCCGAGAAAATACTTTGAGAAGAGAAATCTGTAGCATTATGCAAAAAGACTCAAAACCTCTGTATGATTTCTGGGAACGCTTCAAACAATTATGTGTCACATGTCCTTAACATGGCATTTTAGAACAATTATTTATTCAGTACTTATATAAAGGACTGCTTACTATTGAGAGGAGGAAGATAGATGCCGCTTCGAATGCAGCCTTGTTGAATAAGAGCTCTCAAGAAGCCAGAGAGTTGATTTCTACCATGAATGCTGATTCTCAACAATTCAGCGGTAAGACTGATACATATATGTGTGGTGTTCATGAGGTTAGTTCTTCCTAGTTAGAAACTAAATTGGAACATCTTGCTAATTTAATCGAAATTTTTTTTTCTGTTAATGCTTCTGCTACTAATATAGGACCACCAATCCTATTTTATTATATTTTATGAACAGGGGCACCAGACAGATGCTTTTCCATCTTTGTAAGATGACAATCAATAGGGAAATCTAAATGACATCAACAATTTTAATGGACAACCACAACATAGGAGATTTGATCCATTCTACCTGCAACCAGGGCTAGGCACACCATCCAAACTTGAGATATGAGAATGATCAACAAAGGGACAACTTTCATCAAAGAGATCAATGATTAACGTTTTTTACACATATATTTTATACTTGTTTTTACTATGTTTATCGTGTTTTTTGGCTAATTATTAGCAATATCCTACATTATCTGTGTAATTTATGTGCCTCCAGGTTACTCGTGGAACATTGAGCAAAAAAAGGAGAAATTCGCATCAAAATGAAGCAAAACAGTAAGAAAAGCGCAAACAGTGAAGAAAGAACGACTTCGAGAACGGTTTACCCAAACCATTTGACATTTCATTTCACTTCTAAAGAGTTTTCAATAGTTTAGAAAGGTCTAGGGAACTGTTTACCCAAACCGTTGCCCAAACCATTTCACTTCCAAGAGTTTTGAAGGATCCTGAACGATTTATGGAAACTGCTTACCAAACCATTTCCATTTTAATGTTTGCAAAATAGGGTTCACAAAAGCAGGGTTTTCGAGGTGAGTTGGGAGAGACATTGTAGAGCCGTCAACTAGGAGTGCAAGAAACTCATTGCAGTGCGAAGATTATAGAATCAAGCAGGACTTTCATTAGACCAAGAGAAGACCGTTACAGATTTGTAACTTGTGTAAGAGATTCATGGGTTATTTGTCTGCTATGTGGTTTTCAATTGTTTTCGGTGTTTGTTTCGAGTACATTATGAACTAATCCTTCCATGGATATCAAGAGTAGAGGAGTCCTAAGATGGATTATATGTTATGGCTTGATTAATGTTTAATTTAATGAGATATATTGTGGTTCAATTGTGTGGTTTGAATGTGTTTTATGACTTTGCATTGATAGGTTGAGAAATTCTCTTATTAACTAGGTCTTCCACAATTGAAAGGAGTTGCATGCAATTGTACTGATAGAATCACATAACTCCTTTGTATTAGTGTAATGCTAATAGAGGAATGTATGAAACATAATGCTAGATTAGGGGTTTTAGTTTAAAAGAGATTTTGACTAACCAACATAGTCTTAGATGTTAATTTAATCGAGAGATACTTTAACATAAATTAGACATCCCTGCGGTCCAATACTCATTAATTCACAGTCAATGGAGTTATATATGTATGAGATCCTAGGATGAATCGAATCTAGATATCTGCCTTCCCAATCTTGATTTAACCCGTCGTTCATTGGTTGTCAATTAGTTTAGTTTTTAATTCGCAAGTTAAAATTAAAGAAAACCCTTAGATAATAATTTAGATTGAAAGTAGTAGTAATTATCCAGCTCTGTGGGAATGACACTTGATAGGGAGGACACTATACTAATATTCGATAGGTGCACGTGCCTAGAGAGCGACGGTATAGTATATCGGCTGTGTAACTGTGAACCCCAAAAATAAAATCTCGTTTTTAATTTAATTGATAACCTTTATAAAATAATTATAAATATCAGAGTTAAATAAAATACAAGTTAGAGGAGATAGGAAATTAAATACATTTCCGTAAAACAAACACGGGCCCAAATCAATTACATCATCAATATAAAACATAATCCAAAATTTAGAAACTCAGCGGAAGCAAATAAAAAGTTTGAAAACAAATCCAAACTCAAATTATTACATATTTCAAATATGTTCAAATCCTCAATCTGAAAACAGTACACAAATAAGATCATAGAGCTCCACCTCTGACGTCAGCAAGTCTAGTGCAAGATCACTGTAACTCCGGTCCACTTGTAGCTTTCAACGTCCTGCGCATTTTAAACAAATCATCCTAGTGAGCGAGAAAGCTCAGTAAGCGGCGCAGGAAAAATTCATACTCCTTAGGGAATATGATTCTCCTCTAACCTATTATGTCTACTCATTTTATTTCATCTCTTTTATCTCATTCTTTTCTCAGGATATTAAACATATCAAACTTAATATATTTTCATCGATTAATAGTAGATGTTTATTCAGTCGTATTCATAACTTATTAAATTATGCACAATTTATATGTTATGTATGAATGCGACTCCAATGCAAATGCAAATCACATGCAAATGCTTGCCCCGAGGTCTTCCCTTTTCTTTCTCTTTCTTTTCTTTTTCTCTTTCTTTTCTTTTTCTCTTTCTTTTTCTTTTTCTTTCTTTTTCTTTTCTTTTTCTCATCATGTACCCTTCTCAGGTACTTCATAGCACATACCCTTCTCAGGTATTGAAGCACATACCCATCTCAGGTATTGCATAT
>CANYCX012194383.1:0-16174 GCA_948193385.1 Breynia disticha f. nivosa | reverse complement strand
AAAAGTAATGTTTTGGATTGTTTTTTGATTTCTGCAATTGATAATTGTGTTGATTGGGTTTTTTTGATTTCGATAGAGAGTTTCTGAAGGTGAAAATTTGTTTGATTTGAAATTTTGATTTGAGAGAGATTTTAGGAATGAGATTTCATGCACGATTGTATCTTAAGATTCAGTTTATTATGCTTTGGCTATTTTTTAAATATAGAATGTTTGGATAGAGATTTTTTTTTAGTTAAAAAATTTTAGAAAAAGGGTCGGGCTAACCCACAAACCAAGGGCAGGGAGACGCCTTTCGGTTAGTCCCGGTGAACCGGCAGGTTACAACCTGTATGCCTCCCCCAGCGCCCTATGGAGAATCGAACCCGCGATCACAAAGAAAGGGATAAGACATCTTAACCGCTGAACCTACGGACGAGGGGTTGGATTGTGATCTTTTAAATTAATAAAGTTATTAGTTATTTTCTCAATATGGAAACAATAAGTGGTAGGTTTGTTAAATTATCCTTATTTATGTAAAATCAATTGTTTATGATATAAAAATTATAAAAAATTAAATTCGTATTATTCGTTTCATATTTAATCATATAGTTTTGTGAAATTACAAATCTATTATATATTTACGACTAGCATAAACTATAAATGTGTTTGATAGCAAAACGTTGTCGTTTGTCGGAAAGAAAATCACGTGCTGGAAGTGCTCTCCCGAACCGGGCAACAAGAACTCATAAAAAGAGGAAAGCAGAAGAAGAAGAAGAAGAAGAAGAAGAATAACAACAACACTGATGAAATAAAGCATGTCTGGAAACGAAGAGCTTATTGTCAATTTGAAAACCCAACTATCTTCTCTCCAACATCGGATTAAGGTCTTCACCTTTTCTTTTCTTTTACATTATTCTCGACCTGCTTTCTTTTATTTCTCTATGTAATCATTAGTATGCTAATTCAAATTTCTACTTTCGTAATACTACTCTCATTCTCTTACTTGCCTTTTCTTTTATCAAATTTTAAAGGAATTGGAAGCTGAGAATGAAAATTTGTGTACTTTGGTCTCAAAATGTCAGTGTAAAAAGGTATGTTCATATATTCTACTGATGTGCTGTAGTTTCAATGTTTTATATGTGTAATTATTGGTGCAGTTTGAAGATAAGCTCGGTGGGTCTGTCTTGCACTGTAAAAGTCCAGAGAAGAAGATTGGAAAGACGAAAAAAACGAAAGGTTGGTTTTTGAGATTTTGTTGTGCTTAATGGAGGTGTTCATTTATTGTGTTGTGGTAATGTTAGTCGAAAATGTGGTAGTATTGATCTTTTTTGTGCTAATATTTGGTGGGTGGTGGGTTGTAATTCTTTGCTAGAGTGCAATTTTCGGTAAATGGGAAGTTTGTTAGGTTGAGCTTTTATCTTCTAGCAGATAATGTTTGAAATTATTTGGAACTGAAATTTGTCTTGAACTTAAAAGAAGAGTAGGATCAAAGTAGGAATGAAGCGTAGCGATGATCATTGAAATAATACGTTGATTGAAAACAATTTTACATTTTTATTGATAGACTTGGGATTTTATATGCATAATTTGATGATTTGATGTATAAGATCAATTAATAATTGCAAACATGCATTACTCAAAACCATTTATTGTTTATTTTTCAATCTTGTTGATTGATATTGCTTAGTCTAAGTGTAGTTTCCCCCATTATACATTGTGCATATTCTATTGTTACTCATCCAGAAACTTCTTTCAGAAGAGCTATGGAAAATTCGTTTCGGTATCATGTGAAAAGAAAAACGAAAAAGTGATGGTTAAAAAATTCGGTTCTTTAATGCCTTAAATACTTTGCATCTTACAGTTTTGATTTGTTTCATCTACTCTTATCTGCCTCTGCTTTGAGAAACATCATATTGGTGTATTGAATTACTACAAATTAAGTATACCTGATAATATTCCCTTCTCTCTCAGGTTATGATGCAAGCAGTGTGAAACACCACCATTCTAGGAGATATGTAGCCCTCAAGGTCATGTACTTTGGTCAAAGGTAAAAGTTATTTCATTAGATCATTTCGTTAACATTATTGTTGTTGTTTGCAAATAATGGGAAGAAACAAAATACAAAATGGGAAGTTAAATCAAGATGTGAATCTCTGCTTGTAATTTCAACTGATAAATACATGTCATGGCTGCAGATAAATCAATTACAATTCAAAATTTTTGCCTAGTTAGCCTAACGTTACAGGTTTGGTCCAGCTTTGACTAAGGGCCAGTTGTATTAAGAAAGTAGATTCTGCTTACATCCTAAATTTTCTTTTTCATTGGCATGATTGCATTACAACGTATTATATATCAATGAGTAGAAGTGTAAAAAGAACTTGCAATGTTCTCAATGTTACAGGTTCTACGGTTTTGCTTCAGAAGCACAAATGGACCCTACTGTTGAGGTGCTACATTTTTTTGTCCCCCTGTGCTTTCCATATGTACAGTACCTTAATTGGATGTTTTAATCTACTATTGTTTTGTTCTCTTATCTTTTAATTCATAAACAAATGTGAGATGTGAAAATTCTTACACATGTTTAATTCCTTAAACTTGTAGTTCCCGCAATTTTGAAGAGAAGAATATTGCTTTGTTATATAAGCAAAAATATGGGTTTTAATGATAAATTTTCTTTAAAGTCAGAAATTTTCAAAGCTCTTGAAAAGACTCAGCTTTTGGTTGGTGCCAAGAAGGAAATTCAGTATTCAAGATGCGGCAGAACTGACAAGGGAGTTTCTGCTGTTGGGCAGGTAATTTGATTTAGAAAGTGGACTTGGTTTTTTACAAATGCAATGTTCTAGCTTTACTAGTTAATCGACAAGATTCTATGCTTTTGCTTACACTCTAAATTAGCAAGGCCACACCCTTTATTTTAAATTTCAAAATTCTGTACAGACTTATACATAGAGAATATTTGTGTCTGTATGTGAAACAATGGTGTTTGAAATTATTACCTTTAGTGCCCTAAATTTCTGCTATTTTTCCCCACACAAGTTATAACATCCCGTTGATTAGCATCATTATATGAGCATGCGATAAAGTATATTCTATAGTAACGTAGTTCTTGTGCTTGATTTTTTTTCCTCTCAATTTCAGTTTGATCTGAATGCTGGCCTTTTATTATGATTCTGCTTACATATCCCCTGCGGTCATTACTGTGCTCTTCTCTTGCTTTTTGAAAACCCTTTTTTATAGTTCTTTTTTCCCTTGAGATTTTTAGCCAAACCCTGTTCCTTCCCAAACTTCTATGTCTTTGTTTTGAGTTGTATCAGAAATCGTTTCTTCCATCCTGGAAATCTTTCAGAATTGCTCAAGTGGATTAGTTGATTCAAATGGAATTTTTTTAATTGCAGAGAATCTCATGCTGCAAGTGCTAGTACATAGGGATATGCATACACTCAGAATTGTTTTTTCTTGACTTCTCTATGCTGCTCATTTTTCTCTGATTCTATTTTTAGGAATTTTGTAGTAGTTTTATATTTATCTATATGTTTATATTGCCGAACTCTGTCCCAAGCTTATGATCTTTACTATATATCCCAAAATTCATCTACGTACTGTTAATCTAGCTGATCGCAGCATAGTACTAGAATACAACTGTAAGCTTTGTTTAACGATAAAGGTTTGTTCTATACATTGGTGTAGAATTTAGAATATTCTGTCTTCCACTTTCAGTATATTTGTTGTACGATATGTTTTTTTAAATCATTTGGAAGAGAAGAGTTCTTAAGGCATCATCTTTCTGTTTCAGTCTCAATAAATATTGTAGAATTTTCTTATCCTCCATTTCTAAAATTGAGAAACCTGCATTTGTTTGATGCAGGTGATTGCTTTATTCTTGCGATCGAAACTAAAGGATGTTGATGCAAGGTACAAGAGTTCAACTCAAATTCGTCCAGAAGAAGAAAATAGTTAGTTCTAGCTTCCTTCTCTCTTCCTGCACCTTGTGTTAGAAACACTCGGAAGTTCTAGTTTTAAAGTGTAAACACTTAAATGCTGATAAAATTTTTGAGGTTGTTGAAATTTTATTGTATAATATTCCTTGATAATACTTTTTTTTTAATGTAGGTTTCATAAAATATAATCAGTTATTTTAAATAACTGCAATTAATTCTTATAAGAATGTATGTCTCAGTAAACAAAGACATTGTTGATGTCACTGAATCAGGAATCATTTGCAATGTTTCTCATGAAATATAATATATTAACTACCAGATAAGCTACAAATTTCTTTGATCTCTTACCCTTTTGGAGATCAAGATAGAGTATACAGCACAATGATGACCCTTCTTGATGTTGCATCTTTGCTTAAAAACACATGGTTTGCAAATAATTTAAGTTCATAGCCCTGACTCTTATTAACTACTTGTTTGACTTTCTTCCTCAGAAGATGAAATTGATTATGTGAGAGTCTTGAACCGTGCCCTTCCTAAAGACATTCGAGTATTAGGCTGGTGTTCCATTCCAAATGATTTCAGTGCAAGGTTCTTTTATATTAGTGTATGTCACTATTTAACTTTAGGGCCAAATCTCTGCCCGTTGTTTGCAGTCGCACACTCAAGTTATTTAATTTCAACGACAGGTTCAGCTGTTTGAGCAGGGAATATGAATATTTCTTCTGGAGGGACAATTTAAATTTAGAAGTATGTGTATCTCTTTCATAGTCTATTACTCTTGCAGAATCTTTTTTTTGGCTGCATAAGGCTTAATAACTTTTTATCTTTTGTGTTTAACCAGGCTATGGAGACAGCTGGCAAGAAATTTGTTGGTGAACATGACTTCAGAAATTTCTGTAAGATGGATGCAGCAAATGTGCACAATTATAGGCGGAATGTGACCTCGATTGAAATCTGCCCATCTGATATGAGGTTGGCTTGTATTCTTCTCTTTTAGATTAGTGCATGTTAATACACTTGTTTACTCGGAGCCAACCCTGGACATTGTCATATTTTGTCGTACCAATTCTTTCGATCAATAGTTTAAAGCATGTATTATATTTTCATCATCTTGTGTGAGTATATATATATATATATATATATATATATATAAGGAAACCTTTTTGTTCATAGGATGTTTTTGGATGGGGAAAGATGTACAATGACATAGTTGCGTGAAGGGGTTGGTTCAAATTGTTGAAATTGCATTAAACTAGAGGGAGTTTGATATTTTCTTTATTTGATTTGAATCTGACGCATCTTCTGCAGGTTTGAAGGCAATGAAATTTATGCAATAAAAATTAAAGGCAGCGCCTTCTTGTGGCATCAAGTACGTTGCATGGTTGCTGTGCTATTTATGATTGGTCAAGGTTTTGAGTTCCCCAATGTGAGTATGGAGTTGGTCAAGTTTTTTTCAGGTTACCTTGTTGATGTACTTAATTTCAGTATGAATTTATAACAATGATTTGTAGGACTTTAACGTTATGTTTCTAAAAATTAGCTATGCTGCATTTTGTCCCTGTTATTGTAAGGAATCAAAATGTCAAATGCATGTAATGAAAGAATTTCATCTTAGGTTCTTGTGTGGATGGACAGGTAATAGATTTATTACTAGATACTGAAAGGACATCAAAGAAACCTCAGTATGTCATGGCTTCGGAAATCCCATTAGTTCTTCATTCCTGTGAATTTGAAGGCCTCAATTTCATGTGTTCACCAGGTATTTGAGACACAAGCTGCATACTTTATTTGGATATCAAAAATCTGCAATTTCATTGAAATCTTCTTTGGATAGTAGTTCTCCATTCTATATGTACTTAATTGCATAGATCTATTCATCATTTGATCTCCACTCATTAGAACATAGAGGAACTTAGTATTTATAGCTGTTCACTCAAGTGACAAATCTGTACAAATTAATGTCTACATCACTGTTAAATGTTTGATGAATATTCTTTTGTTGTCGATTTTGTGTAGTTGCTGGACAAGCTTTACGCAATCACTTGGAGAACGAATGTCGACATTTTCAATTACAAGCTGCTATCTATAATGAGGGTCTACTTAACTGCCTACCATTGTCACATGGTTCAGAAACCAATTCCTTAACTTTGCGTTGTTTGAGTTAACAATACAATTCTTTTATCTTTTTATTTACCTGCCTGGTGATTTCAATTCTGGCATTGCAGATAATATCTTAACAGACAATGGAAGAGTCAAAACGAAATCTCTCCATGTTCCTCTCATGTCAAGGCCAACTGAGCGTAAGTTTTGTCATGGATTAAAAATTGTTTGATGTTTTACCTGAAATTTCCATAATGGTTTGAGGTTGAATCATTTATTCCAGTTATAGTGAAGCAGTGAAAAGTTAAGTACAAGTAATACAGGATGTTACTCCCTTGTCTTGAGTTGTTAGCAGTGGCAGAACTAGAAATATTTTTAAGGGTAAGTGAAAATAGACGAGTAAAAAATATTATAGGAAAAATGCAGCAAGGGATGGTACTATAAAAAATATACGGTAAAAAGGAAAATGACTAAATGAGTAGACACGATGGGAGACTGTTTCGTCCTAGGTTGTTATTGTGTACTTTCAAGTAATATCATTATTTGGGTCAACCTTTTAAGAGTTTATATTCCGTGTTACAAATTGCTTCTGATGTGCTTATAATTTTCACTTCCATTCAGCATCATACAAAGAGCGGCGTGATAAACTGGAAAATGGGAAGGCTATTGGCTTGGCCACATAGTTCAAAAGTTCATCTCTCCCTTGTGGAAGTTAGATTTCTTGTCCATGGTTGTGGATGATCTGAAGTTGTCATTCATTTAAGAAAATAGCTTCTTTTGAGAATATTTCAGATAGTTGAAGTTAATTTTACAAATTAGGAAATTCACTAAATTTTGATTTACAGCTCAGCTAACGTCAGTAGTAATCATTTGCATCATATTTGTTTGTTGAATTTTGAGAAATGTAGATCCTTTCCATTCTGACTCGGTATATCTGTTATTATCTTGAAAGGTTGGTAGAGCAAATGATTTGATGAACGCTTAGAGGTGGCATTATTAGGAAAAAAAAATAGTAATTACTTTCAGAGTCATTTTTGAATTTGTTATTATATCATATGTGTTTTATAAATTATAAATTTATTCATATTTAATTTTTATATTATATTACTGACATTTTGAAGAATTGATTTTGTGAATATAGTCAACTTTAAACAGTTAGAAAAATATTTTATGTGAATCTTTATGAACTTAGTTGTTCATTATATATTTGTTAACATATATTTGTGAACAATTGTGAATCCATTTCTTATTTTTTTTGTTGATTAATTCTGTTATCAATTATGTAGTTATTTATTCATTTTAAAATGATAAGAATTAGAGCTTGTGGCAAGAAAACGTAAGGTTTTCGTTAAGAGAATATGGTTTTAAATGCTGCTCTTATATAAGTAGAAAATGGAAGCTCATTAGAAATTCATGGAAATAATTTGAGCGGTTACAACAGAAATTCTTAACTAACTTCTTGTTGACGTGACTTCTTTCTTTAAAACTAGTTGTGCTACGATCTGCTATTGGCAATGCATGAGGAGATGCATGATCAGTTGTAGACACATCGAACTTCTTCAATATATCCTGATATCCCTCCTCAAGCTGAAGCTAGAGGTTGATCAGATTTAGCTTCGAAATATTGTGTAAAAGCTTATTATCAGGTGGCAAAAACTTAGTAAAACAATCAGCCAGCTGATGTTTACTACGGACAGGAAGTAAAGAAATGATTCCAGCTTGAAGATTTTCACGCACAAGTTGACAATTTATGTCAATGTGCATCATCCTTTCGCGAGTGAGGCTGTCGAGGGTCATTGCGGAAGTACAAGAGCCATTGCACCTCACATACAGTAGATTCCAATGCTCGGTATTCTGCTTCGGATGAAGAGCGCGACACTGTACTTTGCTTATTGGCTCTCCATGAAATTAAGGATTGACCAAAAAGATGCATACGTCGGTGATAGATCTCTAGGTGTCTTGACAAGCACACGAATCTGAATTAGAGAAAGCCTGCGACTCGTGCGTAGAATTAGAAGAATAGAAAATGCCTTGCTCAATTGTTCCCTTGAGATATCTAAGGATCCAATGTGCATTAAATAAATGATCTGTGGTTGGTGAAGACAAAAATTGAGGGAGTTGCTGGACAGAAAACAAGATGTCTGGCCTTCTTGTGGTTAGATACAACAATTTACCATTCAGTCTGCGATAAATTGTAGCATCAGACAATGGAGTTCCTTCAACTAATTTGCAGCCAGAAGTCATTGGTGTTGAGGCAGGTTTGCTTTCAAGAAAGCCACAATCTGTTAGAAGATCAAGAACAAATTCCTTTTGGCAAACGTGTAATCCTTCTATGGAACGTGTGATTTCATGACCAAGAAAATATTTTAGATCTCCCAAATCTTTGATCTTGAATGTGTCATGGAGCTGCTGTTTAATATCATTAATCATATCAATCTTGTTGCTAACCACTACTACATCATCAACATAGATCAATAGGATAACACAGGCAGTAGGATCAGTGCTATGTTGCTTAAAAACACTGAATGATCATCAGGAGTTAAATGAAAACCTTAAGAAAAGAGTGAAGTAGACAATTTAGCATACATTGTCTACTAGCTTACTTTAAGCCATATAGACTTTTTTTCAATCGTAATACCTTTCTAGGAGCAACAAAATAACCATCTCAAGGCTACATAAACTTCCTTATTCAACTCTCCATGCAAAAATGCATTATTCACATCTAATTGTTAAAGGATCTATTGAATTCCAAATGATTTTGGTGCAACAAAACATCCAAAGAAAGTTGTTGAATTTATTTTTGGAAGGAGCACACTTGAAGTTGAAGACTCAGTTTGTGTTCATTTTGTTGGTTTTAATTTGGTTTGGAGCTGGTTACTATTGGATTGATTTCCAATTAGATTAGGTGTTTATTTTATTCATTTAATAATGATTCTAACTTTGTGTTATGTGCCTTAAGTCATGTGAATCACTTTTGGTAATCAACAAATAATTTCTAATCAGATTGATATTTCATCAAAAATAGTTGTGCTCTGTAAGCTGTTGATGATTATATATGTAATGGACAAGTTTCTTTTGTTGTGTGTGATACTAAAAGAACCAGCCACAACTTCCTTGCTCTCTTGATTTATTTTTATCTCCCTAAGTTGGCTTCTTGTTTTTGGAAAATTTCTATGAATATAAGAACAAGTTCTTGAGGTTCTTGAGCTGCTCAGATTTTGCCAGAAACTAACATGGTATCAAAGCTCACTTTTTATGGGGCCTGTGGAAAAGAGAGACTGCAAGAAACATAAACACCAACCAAAACACCAGCCTGATTGAGATAAAAAATGGCTAGTTCAAATGGCATTAACACGATGTTTGCACTAAAATTCCTATGTTCAATGGAGAGAACTACAATATCTGGTCTATTAAGATCAAGCCGTACTTAAGAGCATTTGGAATATGATATGTTGTTGAAGGAAATGCATGAGTTGTTTCTGAACTACCTGAGAATCCAACTCTGCGAAAAATCAGGGAGCATGATCAAACAATAGCCAAAGGATTTAAAGCTCTTACTTATGAGATTACAAAAGAGGCTTCAGACAAACTTTAAGAGGAGTTTTAAGGCAGTGACAAAACAAGAAGAATACAGGTGATTACTATTTGAGGAGAGACTTTGACATCTTCAGGATGAAGGAGACTAAAACAGTAAGGATTACTCTGACAGAGTAATGACGATTGTGAACAAGATCATGTTGTTAGGAGAGGAGTTTAGTGAAAAAAAGATTTCTTCTCTTGAGGATTCAAGATTGTTTAGAAAATAATCCTTACATTGCCAGAAAGGTTCGAATCCAAGATTTCTTCTCTTGAGGATTCAAGACATTTGTAAGAAATCTCTTTTCCAGAACTTGTGAATTCTCTTCAAGCACAAGAACAAAGAAGAGTAATAAGGCAGGAGGTGCTGGTTGAAGGTGCCTTTCAAGCTAAGCATAGGAGGGTTCTTCAAACAGTGGCAAAAATTAGAAATAGAGCAAGAAGAAGCAAGAGGGTGAAGCTAAAGACGATGAAAGAAAGAAGTTTCTCATTTGCTCACATTTTCAAAAACACACTCAGAAGGAGAAATTCTGTTGGTTTAGACCAAATGTTAAGTGTCATAAATGTGGACAAATGGGACATATTCAGAGGGTTTGTAAGAACAGCTCTTTGTGGCTACATGCTATGCAATCACAAATGGCAAAGGTGATTGGCTTATTAACAGTGGATGTACATATCATTTGACTTCAAGTTCAAGTATCTTTAAAGATCTTAATGAATCTTATACATCAAGTGTAAGAATCAGAAATATAGAGTACATTGAAGTTACTAAAAAAGGTATAGTTGTTGTGGACACTCTATCAGACACTAAAATTATTCAAGAAGTGTTTTATGTTTCTGAAATTGATCAAAACTTATTGAGTGTTGGCCAATTACTTTAAATGAACTAATTTGTATTGTTCAAAAATAAATCCTGCACCATTATTGGGGAATGACCTCTTTAAGGTTGGGCTGATAAATAAGAGTTTCTCATTAAGTTTAAAAAATGAGAAAAATCTTTCTTTTGTTGCTAATGTTAAAGATCAAGATGATAAGAGATTTGGCCATTTTCATCATTCTACCTTGAAGCTTCTATAGGAAGATGAAATGGTAAAAGATGCTCCTAATTTTGAGAAATCTGAAAAGGTGTGTGAAGCTTGTCAACTTGGGAAACAAATACGTCTTCCTTTTCCTAAGAATCAAACTTAGAGAGCTTCAGAAAAACTACAACTGGCTCACTTTGATGTTTGTGATCTATGAGTGTAGTTTCTTCGAATGGAAGTAAGTATTTCTTACTTTTCATTGATGATTTCTCAAGGTATTGTTTGTTTTATTTCATGCAGAAGAAAAGTGAGCTTGTTGATCTATTCTGCAAATGAAAATCACTTGTTGAGAATCAAATTGCATTTTGAAGGTTATAAGGTCAGATAAAGGGACTGAATACACTTCCAACAAATTTAATGTTTTCTGCAGTGAATCAGGAATTGAGCATCAACTTTCTGTCACTTATACAACACAACAAAATGGTGTAAGTGAGAAGAAAAATAAGACAATTAATGAGATGGCATGATGTATGCTGTTTGAGAAGAAAATGTCAGAGTTTTTGGCAGAAGTAGTCAATACTACTGTGTATCTTCTTAACAGATTGCCAACTCGAGCTGTTGTGAAGAAAACTCCATATGAAGCATGGTTTAATGTAAAGCTTGCTGTCAATCACCTTAAATTCTTTGGAAGTGTGTGTTACACACTTGTTCCAGATGTAAAAAGGAGCAAGTTGGATGAAAAGGTTGGTGTGGGAATCTTCCTTGTTAATGAATCAATTTTAAAGGGATATAGGACTTATAGCTTAAGTGAGAAGAAAATTAGCATCAGTAGAAATGTGAAGTTTGATAAAACTTCACTCTAGAATTGGAAAACATCTTCTGCAGTTCAATCAGAAGGTCAAAAAGAGATTGACTTAAGTGAAGATGAATCTGATGAAGATGGAAGCAATTCAGAAGATGAACTAATTGATCACGATCTAGTGAGAGGGACAAGAACTATTGAAGACATTTATTCTAGGTGCAACTTGGCTATGACAAAATCTGCGACTTATTTGGAAGTTGCCAAAGAAGAAAAATGGATTGTAGCAATGCAGGAGGAGATTGTGATGATTGAAAAAAAATGGCACCTAGATTTTATTTGAAAGACCAACAAAGAAAAAGATGATTGGATTGAAATGGGTGATCAAAGTGAAGTTGAATTTTGATGGTTCAGTTAACAAAGTGAAAGCAAGAATTGTAATAAAAGGATACAAGCAGAGACATGAAATAGACTTTTCTGAGACCTTTGCTCCTGTGACAAGGCTGAGCACAGTCAGATTATTGATCACTTTCTCTGCTCAGATGGGGTAGAAATTTTTCCAATTGGAAGTAAAATCAGCATTTCTAAATGGTGTGCTTGAGGAGGAGATTTATGTTGATCAACCAAAAGGCTTTGTGAAAGAAGGAGAGGAGGATAAAGTGTACATGCTGAAGAAAGCCTTATATGATTTAGAACAGGCTCCTCGTGCTTGACACAATAGGATTGATGCTCATTTGCTGGAATTTGGTTTCAAAAGAAGTTCGAGTAAACTCACACTCGATGCTTATTTATCAACAAGTGAGATACTAATAATGTCTCTTTATGTTGATGATATTTTAATTAGTAGAAGCTGCTTAGAACTGATTGAAAGAATAAAAACTGATATGATGCAGGTATTTGAGATGACAGATCTTGGAGAGATGAGATTCTTTTTAGAAATGGAAGTCAAACAAACATAAAGTGGTATCTTTGTTTGTCAACAAAAGTTTGTTGCAGAGGTGCTTAAAAGGTTTGACATGGACAAATGTAAAACTGTTGATACACCAATGATCTTCAATTAAAAGCTTTTTAGTCTTAAAGAAGGAAGGAAGGCTGATGTCTATGCTTATAAGAGCTTAATTGGCTGCTTGCTTTATCTGATAACGAGACCATATTTGATGTTTGCAACTAGTAAACTTGCAAGATATATGATCTGTCCAACAAAAGTTCATCTGCAGGATGCGAAGAGAATTCTGAGGTATGTGAAAGGTACATCAACCTATGACATTCTTTACAAAAAAGGGGCAGAAGTGAAGCTGAAAGGCTTTGTTGATAATGATTGGGCAAGATCTGCTGAAGATATGAAGAGCACATCAGGCTTTTGTTTCTCTCTTGGTTCTAGCATGTTTACATGGAATTTTAAGAAGCAAAGTACCATAGCTTAATCCACAGCTGAAGTTGAATACATAACTATTAATGCTACTATAAATCATGCAATATGGTTGAGAAAGATATTGCTTGATTTGAATATGAAGGAAAGTGAATCAACTAAAATAAATTGTGACAATCAGTAAGCAATTGTTATTGTCAATAATCCTGTGTTTCATGGAAGAACAAAGCACTTCAGGTTAAAGTATCATTTTGTTCGAGAAACATTGCAAAAGACAAAGGTCAGACTTTCCTACTACAGAACTGAAGTTCAACTTGCAAACTTGTTTACCAAATCCTTGAACAAGTTTCAATTTAAGAAGTTGAGGGAAAAGGTTGGAGTTTGCAACCCTAAAATCAAGGAGCATTGAATTCCAAATGATTTTGGTGCATCAAAACATCTAAAGAAAGTTGTTGAATCTGTTTTTGGTAGGAGCACACATGAAGTTGAAGATATAGTTTGTATTCATTTTGTTGGTTTAAATTTGGTTTGGAACTGGTTACTGTTAGATTGATTTCTAATTAGATTAAGTGTTTATTTTATTCATGTAATGATGATTCTGACTTGTTGTTATGTGCCTTTAAGTCATCTGAACCACTTTTGGAAATCAACAAACAATTTTTGATTAGATTAATGTTTGATAAAAAAAAATTTGTGTTTTTGTAGCACACAGAATCGTATTTGCAAGAGTAAATTACACTCAATTTGTACTCTATAAGTTGTTGATGATTATATATGTAATGGACAAGTTTCTTTTGTTGTGTGTGATACTAAAAACACCAGCCACAACTTCCTTATTTTTAGCTCTCTAAGTTGGCTGCTCATTTCTGAAAAATTGCTATGAACACAAGAACAAGTTCTTGATGTTCTTGAGCTGCCCAAATTTTTCCAAAAACTAGCAGGATCCAATTCTGACTTACTGCCATTGCTAGTATAGTACAGAGAAAGGCCATTTTTACTACTGGACTAAATGTGTCTAACTAATCCACTCCCTCTTGCTATGTATATACCTTCGCAACTATTCGATCTTTGCACCTCTCAATTTCTCCATTAGCCAAGTACTCGATACGAAACACATGCTTACATCCAATGGTTGTGTTATTGGCAGGCAAATCGACAACATCCCAAGTGTGATTTGCTTTAAGCACATCAAATTTAGCTTGTATGACATCTCTCTAACATTTGTGTTTAATAGATTCTTTATAAGATCTTGAATTTCTAACTATATCATCAGAAAGAGAAAATGCAAGTTGTGAGACTGGGTTAGAAGAATAGCCAAAAACAGCACTGATATTATGTGGACTTGAACAAGTGCAGCTGGATATAGAATGTAATTGAGGTAATCCATCATAATGATAATTGGAGAGATATGTTGGAGGATGAATCTGCCTTTTTGATCTGCGTAAATCACTTGTTGCTGGATGTTAAGGGGCTGCATGATCAACTTTAGATGTTGGAACTTCAATTGCATTCTCAACAAGTCTGGTGGAGTTTGAGTCATGTGCTTCCATCTTATCTTAACTTGACAGCGGAAACAAGATTATGCGAGAAGAAAGGACAATACAACACATTATGCAAAAGTAATGATTCAGAAAGATGAACAGTCCCAATGAGTAACTTGAACTCTCATTTTGTTAGGTAAATTAACAAAAACATTAGAAACTTCATTATAATCCTTAAACCATGTCAAAGAGCAACAAATGTGGTATGTGGCACCATTGTCAAGAATCCAAGGAGAGTGAGTGCCTTCCATACCAAAACTAAAAAAAGAAGCTGTGACGACATTAATCTGATGATTAACTGAATGGGATGAATCTGTCATAGGTGTTGGCAGCAAACCAGGCTTCATTACATTTGTTGCCACATTATCCACCACTGTTGATCCAGAAGAAGCAGAAGTAACATCTTATAAACCTACAGATTGAACAAAATGTGCAAAAGAATTTCTGACACTATCAGCATTAGTAAGATTTTTATTATAACCAAGTGGAAATCCATGTTTCCTATAGCATCGATTTACTGTGTGATTCTCCTTCTCACAATATGTATTTGGCTTCTTAATGCCAGATCGACCTTGCCCTCGATTAGATCTGCCACCTCCTCTTTGAATATTAAAGTTTTCTATTCTATTAAAGAAAATAAGAGGTTCTATAACAGAAACATAATTCAAATCTCTTTCATGTTGAAGAGCGATTGAGAAGACTTCATTTATTTGAGGTGGAGGTTTGATCATCATTATATGTGATCTTGTGGATAAAAAAGAATAAGATAATCCACGTAAACAACATGTAACCTAATCTATATTTTTATAATTTCTCATTAAAGATAATCCTCCACAATTACAAGAACTTTGAGTGGAAGGTATAAGGCGCAAAGTATTTATCCCATTCCATAAGATCTTTAATTGTGAGAAGTAATCTGAAATAGTAAGATTACCTTGTTTGATCATGGCTACCTCTCCTTGCAAGATTGCCCATTGAAATACATCATGTTGTGTAAAGCGATGATTGAGATCGATCCAAACATCTTTTGCATTTTAAATCCATAATAAGCCTTTTGCTATAGAAGCAGAAACTAAATTTCGAAGCTAGGTTAACACAGGCGTGTTGCATCTGCCCCAAGCATTGAATAATAGATCATTCACATAAGGCTTTTCAATCCTTCCATCAATAAACTTTAATTCGTTCTTCATTTTCAAATCGTCAGTTATAGCTCTTCGCCATTCATGAAAGTTTCTTTTTGTTAATGGACTTGTAACCAAAGCAACTGCTGGAGATTCACTTGAATTGATATAATAGGCACTAAAGATTTGCTCCTCTACACGCTGGATTGACATGTTTGATAGAATAGAATCAGAAGATAGAAGAAAGAAGATGACAGAAGAAGATGATCAAAAGGTAGAAGGAGAAAGAAGATAGGAGAAGAAGAAGAAAAGAAGAATGTGGATGCGAGGTTGTATATTGTTTGGCAAAAGAAAGCTTAAAGCTCTAGTACCATGATAAGAATCAAAACTTGCAGCAAGAAAACGTAAGGTTTTTCATTAAGAGAATATGGTTTTACATGCTACTCTTATATAAGTAGAAAATGGAAGCTCATTGAAGTTCATCGGAAATAATTAGAGTCGGTTACAACAGAAGTTTTCTTAACTAACTTTTTACTGACATGGCTGCTTTCTTCTACAACTAGTTGTGCTACGATCTGCTACTGACAGTGCATGAGGAATTGCATGATGAGTTGTTGTAAACACATCAAATTTCTTCAATATATCCTGCTGATATAAAAGACTGCTTAGTGTAAATAATTGTTTTACGAAAATGAATTTTTGTTGGAAAATGAAGAAGAGAAGAAAGTG
>CANYCX012194346.1:0-10471 GCA_948193385.1 Breynia disticha f. nivosa | reverse complement strand
AAAGAGTTGTGGAAATAAGAAATACTTAAGGTTATTAGTGCATATATAGAGAAAGATTTGAAGGTAAACAATGTAGAGAATGAGAACAAAATTGAAATTGCCTCCCAAATTTTGCGATAAATTTTTGTTTTCCCTTTTTTTTTATTTTATGTTATTTTTAGAGTCAAACTTTGTTCTGATTCAATTCCACAAAACTTAATATTTGTGTTATGCGTGTGTTACAATGCTACTACAGACACGAAGATCGGGCGGCAACGAAATTGAGTATTTGGACAATGCTATGGGCATGACGAACAACTGCATGGGCTTGCTGAAGCCATCTGTTAGCATAATCTCTTCTCCTTCTCGGTTTTTTTACTTGTCTTATCTTTTAATTGTGATACAATGTAGTATTCCTATCCGATAATCTATAATTAACAAAATAAACATAGACATTAACGATAAATCGAATATATATTGTGTTTTAGAAACTGTTAGAATTATACTATAATTAAAAACTAGCGCAATGCCCGTCAAATAGACGGTTAATCTTGTAATCAAATTTTATTAATTAAAATATATGATTAATTTTATAATTTTAAAATAACACAAGATAAAAATATTAAAAAATATAATTTTATAATTATAATTTTAATTAATTTTTAATTTTATACATTAAAATGATTGATTATCTTATTATATATTTATATGTTAAAATTTTCATTTAAAACATTTAAAATATTTTTTTAAATTATTTTATTTAAAATCATAGTTCGCAATCATTTAGCTTTTTAGTTGAAAACCTTGTTAACGTCAATTTGCATTATCATAAATAGAGTTAACATTAACTTGAGTGTATAGCCTTACAATTTTTGAGTCTCCATCTCTTATGCGCTTCACGTCATAGCTCACAAGTCGCCAATAATCCTTCTTGAAAGATAATTATATCTTACTACAACATCCTTCCACATTACAGAATATTTTGTGTATCAATAACTTTGTGTAGTCCACAGATATATTCTTCCACCTTTTTAAATGTTTAGCATACATTAGCTTCAATGATTGGAATTGGCGTTGGTTATTTGCCGATAAAAGGACTTCAAAGACAGAGTCTCCATAGTCTCCTTTCAAACATGTCTTCCAATTTAAGTTTCTAACATTTTGGATCTAATACAGTCTGCTATTATAATAACTGCTTTCATGTAAACATATTGACAAATCATAAAAATGATTAGCCTTCTCTCTTTTTTTCCCTCACTACATAACAATTTGTAGGTCATAACTCATTAGAAGCTCGCAAAATCTTTACAATATTAACATATTTACAAGATAAATGAAAGGAAAGGGGCAAGTATCTATAATAGAGATAACAAAAAAAATAACCAATTATGATGATTTCAAAGATCAACCAAAAGAAGAATGTGTTTTTTTCCAATTACAAATACCTGTATATTTTGCTCAACCAAGTTAATTTCCATATTTTTTGCAATATCAACCAAAAATTTAACAGTAAAGGTTGTCAAATCCTGGGCAGAAAATCAAAACAAAAACAAATCACCATTGTCAGGATCATTTAAGATAATTTTGATGCATATTTACCTGTTTCCCTTCTATCCTGCTAATTTTTTGTTGGTATACTTTGTATCGTTTCATGCTTTCCTTTATGTTGTAATTGTTGATTAGTCAATAACACGTGGCAAAGGACGATAGGTCACTATGTTGCCTATATATATATGTTGGTACATGCTATAACGTGATCTCTGATGCCTTATTGAATACACTACACTTTCTCTCTCTTCTGCTTATCACTTTTACTCTCGTTTTCTTCACAACTCACTAATGGAGCTCCTTTTCTTCCTTTGCAGATCTCGTCGTCTAGATGGTATCAGAGCCATCTAAACCGATCATTTTATTCTCCTTGAAACTACCTATCGAGATTCATATCCTCTCGATTGATACCCATATACAAAATCCCTAAATTTTAGGTTACTCGTCAAACCTTAACACTGACTCTAGTGAGTTCAGAATCTTATCATGGAATCTTATCGCGATGTTGTACAAGGAAATAACGGTTCCAGAAGAACACGCAGGTTTCTAACTCAAGCGGATGATGATCCGTTCTACCTTCAGAGTTCGGATCATCCAGGTATGGTCCTAACGTCTATCACACTAATTGAAATCAATTATTTGCAATGGAGTATAGCAATTGAGATGGCGTTTGGAGCTAAGTTGAAATTAGGGTTTGTAAATGGTTCAATCCCACAGCCCCTGGAGCCTGATGATAACTATCAGGTGTGGTTACGGGTAGATAGAATGGTTAGGTCATGGATCATTAATGCTATGTCTAAAGATTTAGTTGGATCCTCTTTGCGTGCGCGATTTGCTCGTACACTGTAGGAGGATCTGAAAATTGGATTCGGAGAGATCCACGGTCCAATGATCTATAAGTTAAGACAGGAAATTAACATTTTTTGTTAAGGAAGTTTGACGGTTACCATGTACTATTTGCAATTAAAGAACAAGTGGGATGATCTAGAGTGCCTAGCCCCTGTGCCTCGATGTAAGTGTGTTACACTTTGTGCCTATAATGTTTCTAAGGAGACTGAAGAGTGTGAGAATCAAAATAACTTGATTCTTTTCCTCATGGGACTCAATGATGTGTATGATACCACTCGAGAACAAATAGTACTAATGGATCCTCTACCGTCTATTACCAAAGCTTATTTAATGATTCTACGTGTTGAGAAACAGACTGAGAGCAATACAGCTGGTATACCTGTCGATCAGAGTGCTCATTTTGCTAAATCCAACTCTTTTGGAGGGCAGAATAACTCACATTATTCAGCAACCAATAAGAGGATAAAGGTCCTCGGTTTTATGAGTATTACAGGAAAGATAATCACACTAAGGATACTTGCTTTAAGCTGCATGGTGAATCGAAATGGTTTAAGAATAAGATGAAGGATAAGAGGAAACCTACTAACTCCAATTATGTTCATAATGTTATTGACATGTTAGACTCTCCTCTTGATTTGACTGAGCAGGGAGAAACAGGTGCCTCTGGTGGGAATAAATTGGAGTTAGCCTCTTTGGTTCAAAACGAGTTTCAAAAATTTTTGCAAACCTTTACTGCCTCAATGCCCACTAATGGCAATACATGTTAAAAGGTGAACTTTGTTCATCATGGTGGTTTAATTCCTGAGTGTGCAGGTAACTTTGTTTATGCAGTTATTCATGCGGATAATTATATTGCTTGTAGTGTCACTGGCAATGGTACATCTAACTAGATAATAGACACAGGAGCAACCAGTCACATGTGTAATGATCAATCTTTATTTGTTACCTTTCATGCTTTAGATAGACCTATTAACTTGTTCTTGCTTGATGGGTCTATCAACATCGTTACATCAGTAGGGTCAGTTGTCTTATCCCCTAATCTCACATTACATAACACACTTTATACTCCAACCTTTAAATATAATTTGATATCAGTTTCAAACCACATCAAAGCTATTTTTTTTGCCTAACCAGTGTATTTTGCATGACCTATGGGCTAATAAGTTGGTAGGAAAAGGATTTTCTATACAACATTTATACTATCTTGACATGCTAGGTAATCTTGTCTCTGCATCTGCTCCTTCTTCCTCCTTAAATTCAGTACATGTTGGCGCTGTTGAGAACTCTCATAAAGATTTTCTGTTATGGCATGTCCGCATGGGACACCCTGCAGATGACGCTCTTAGCCATTCACACCCTAATACTATTGGTCATCCTAGTCAACCTTGTGATGTGTGTGCCCGAGCTAAACAAGCTCGCTTGCCTTTTCCCATTAGTGTTTCTAGTAGTGTTGTTCCTTTTGATCTATTACATATAGATTTGTGGGGGCCTTATAGTCAGCCTACTCTTTCTGGTTTGAAGTATATTGTAACCATTGTTGATGATCATAGTAAATCTCTTTGGACATATCTCATTAGTAATAAGATTGAAGTTTTTTTGACCATTCATAAATTCATTCTTTTTATTCACAATCATTTCCCTTACACTATCAAGACCATTCGAACTGATAATGGCACTGAGTTTGTCAATTCTAATGTTCGTACCTTGTTCCATGGTCTTGGTATACATCATCAACGCACTCCCGTGTTGACAAATCAGTGTTCATCGGTTATGTCTATGGTGAGAAATCCTATAAGTTGTACAATCTTGACACACATGATGTGTATAGTTCCAAGGATGTGCATTTCTATGAGACAACTTTCCCTTTCATTGTGATCCTAGTTCATCCATGCAGGTTTCTCTTCCTCTGTTTATGCCCTTTTCAGCTGGTGAAAACATGAGAGAGGATTCACCTACATGTCTTCCTTTATCTCTGACAGATGATGATTTTACTGATGCCCCTGCCAGATCTACACATGATGATTCTCATTTTGATGCTCCTATCCTTCCACCTGCACATGATGATCATCGATCTGATGCATCTGTACATCCTGTAAATACTGCCTCTGACCCTACACCAAATCCCTCAAGGCAGAGCACTCGTGCTTCCAAACCTCCTGTTTGGTTATCTAATTACATCACTTGTGTCAAACATTCATCCTCCCCTAAACTGCAGTATGATCTACCCATTCCATCCTTTACCTCGTCAGTACTTCCTACCCTCGAGCATATCAACCTTCTTGAATCTGTGACTATCCTCAAATGTCCTTCCACTTATACTCAAGTAAGTAAGGATCCTGTATGGGTAGCTTCCATGAATGAAGAGCTTGACGCTCTTAAAAAAAAACCATATGTGGACCTTGGTGGACAAACCTCATGATAAGAATATTGTCAGGTGTGTTTAGAAATTCAAGGTGAAGTACAACGCTGATGGTACTGTACATAAACCCAAATCTCGTCTGGTCGCCCAGGGTTTTACCCAATTAGAAGGGGTGGATTATTTTGATAGTTTCAGTCCTGTCGCCAAATGGCCTACCATCCATTTGCTGGTTCACATTGCTACTGTCAACCGTTGGCCTTTACACCAGGTTGACATTAACAATGTGTTCCTTCATGGTTACCTTTCTGAGGAAATTTACATGAAAATCCCACCTGATTACACAAAAGGGAAACCTGGTCAAGTCTGCAAACTGAATCGTTCTTTATATGGCTTGAAACAAGCCTCTCGAGAATGGAATCATGAGTTCTGTAGGAAATTGTTGTGTTATGGCCTTGTTCAATCTGTTCATGATAATTGTTTGTTTGCGAAGGCTACTGGTGACTCTTTTTTTGCTCTAGCCGTTTATGTGGATGATGTTTTGCTCACTGGTTCTGATATTGCTCTCATTACTGATTTGAAGTGTTACCTAGATGATCTTGTCACTATCAAGGACCTCGGTCCTGTTCATTATTTTCTTGGGGTTGAAATCTTCCGAACTGCTCATAGTACCTCTATATCGCACTGGAAGTATATTCTTGACATGTTACTTGATGTAGGTTTATCTAGTTGCAAGCCTGAGGACTTACCTCTCCCTGGTGGTGCAGTTTACAGTTCCACTGATGGTGAGCCTTATTCTAACCCTGAGCAATATTGCAGGTTCATTGGGAAGTTATTGTATTTGAATTTTACCATACCTGATATCAGTTATGCTATGAATCTTTTGAGTCAGTTTGTTAGATCTCCTAAGGTTGTGCATTGGCAGGCTGCTCTTCATATCCTACGATATTTGAAGGGTACTCTCAACCATGGTTTATTCTATTCGGCCACTTCTGGTTCTGACTTAGTTGCTTATTCCGATCTGATTGGGCGAAATGCCATGATACTCGAAAATTTGTCTCTAGCTATTGTATGTTTCTAGGTAGTAATCTCGTTTCATGGAAATGCAAAAAGCAAACTACTGTTGCCTGGTCCTCTGCCGAGGTTGAATACAGGAGTCTGGCTTTAGCTCTCTGTGAAGCCCTCTAGTTTTCTTACATGCTTCATGATTTATAGGTTTTGCTGACGCTGCCTATTCCTTATGGTGTGACAGCCAGGCTGCTATCCATATTGCCAATAATCCTGTTTTCCATGAGCGCACCAAACATATCGAGGTGGATTGTCATTTGGTTCACCATCACATCCTATCTGGGTTTCTAAAACCGACTTACTGTCCAACCACGATGAATTTGGCAGACATCATTACCAAGTGTCTACCTTCCTCCAGTTTTTTGCCCATCATGTCCAAGATGCACCTTTTACCAGGTTCATCTTGAGGGGGGATGTTGGTATACTCTGTATCGTTTCATGCTTTCCTTTATGTTGTAATTGTTGATTAGTCAATAACACGTGGCAAAGGATGATAGGTCACTATGTTGCCTATATATATATATGTTGGCACATGCTATAACGTGATCTCTGATGCCTTATTGAATACACTACACTTTCTCTCTCTTCTGCTTATCACTTTACTCTCGTTTCCTTCACAGCTCACTAATGGAGTTCCTTTTCTTCCTTTGCAGATCTCGTTGTCTAGATTTTTTATTCCTATGACAGAAAAAAAATTGTTATGATTCATTTTACAAATAAGAGAAGATCCAAAATTAGGGAATATGAAGCAAATTGTTCAAAAACTATCATCAATCCTTGGCAACTCATCTCGTAATTGGTAACCTGCAAAACATTAAAATATTATTAGCCATAGAAATATAAAGCTAACGATTGTTGTATTCTAAGAAAGGAATAACCTTTAATATGAGATGAACAAAATAATAGGATACGTATGTTTTTGTACAGCCAGCAAAGAGAGAGATTCAAGCCATTTGAGTTGCGAGCAGAGAATGAGTGTCGAGACTTGAGAGAGTGGTAGTCACATTTGGGGTCTTTCCATTGCGTTGTTATTTTGTTATTGTGGTTCAATTTTCTCTTTTGGACTATTATAATGTTATAACGTTTTTTCATAATAAATGAAGAAAAAAAACATATCAATGCAGATTAAATTTATTAAAGAGCAAAACAGGCACAATAGGTGAAGGAAAACGGTAAACATATGAATGCAAATTAAACTTATCAATAAGCAAATTAGGACATGTGTCAAAGTTGAAAATTAAACTTATCAGAAGCAAAATAGGACATGTGTCAAAGAGAAAAGAGGGACACATGTCAGTTTCTTGTGAAAAATATCCAGCTTTTATATATATATTTAGATGTTTATGAAACAAAGTTATAATTTGTATAGGTTGAATTCAGGTGGCTAACATGGTGGACATGCCGTCAGCACGGTGGTCCTGCTCTTGAGAAAGTATGAGTACGACTGTGTTTTTGGGGAAATGATTTTACCATAATGATCGGGTTGTCAACACGGGTCGTGTTGTCAACACGGGTCGTGTTGATTATGAAGCGGTCATGTTGAGCTATTAAATATACAAAAAATATTAGAAATATAAGCAGGAGGCGACATGTCTGTATTCGACACGGGTCGTGCTAACATCAACACAGTCGTGACGAGCAGCTGAATTGTATATAACGCGAATTTTGAATATAAAACGGAAGAAAAGGGAAACAAAGAGAAACAAAGAGTAGGAGAAAGTGAGAGAGAGAGAGAGAGAGAGAGAAGTGAGGTAAATTGATACGAGGAAAAAGGAATGCCAGTATAAACGACCACAAGGGAATAAAGGTAAGAACATCTACCGAATTCTTAATTTATATTCATAAAATTTTGAGGTTTTATACAGAACAGTTAGTTAGAATTTGTCAAAAATTAAAGGATAGAAATAAGATAGAGTAGCATTTTTACGTATGTGTAAGTTATATTCAAAATGATATTGGGTTATAAGATTATTGTTTATACTTATAGGACGATTGCTTAGACAATAGTACTAGGTGTTAAGGAAACCTCTCACCACCTTCAGACATCTACTGCTGCTACAGTCTTAGAAGCTCCATAACTCTATTATGTTTAGAATTCCATTCATCTTCCACTGATTGTATTCTGTAATTGTGTATATATACCCCTTTAGATTCAATAAAGTATGTGTGAGTTTTTACCATTCTTTCATGGTATCAGAGCGTCGAAATCTCCTAACCGAGTAATCGTTTTTTTCCAATGTCTCAAGCCCTTGTTCCAGTCGAAAACAACCTCCACCGCCAATACCCTCCATCACCATTCCCATTAAACTCACAAACACCAATTACTTACTATGGAGAGCCCAGCTGCTTCCTCTTCTACGAGTTTACAATCTGTACGGTCACGTTGATGGTACCAGTTCCCGTCCGGTAGCCACCATTGATGGCCAACCCAATCTTGAGTTTGTCAATTGGTATAAACATGACCAACTAGTTTTAAGTTGGATTATTTTCTCTGTTTCTGAGGACATCTTAACGCAAATTGTAGGATTCGACACCGCTAAAGATGCTTGGGATAGGCTCAACGCCACATATTCCTCTGGTTCTCGTACACAAATCAGGTCACTTCGTGAACAATTATCCAATTTATCTCGTGGTACTGATTCAATTTCCACCTATATGCAGAAAGATAAATTTCTTACAAATCAACTAGCTTCTTTCAATGCTCCAGTCAATTCTGATGATCTCATAGATTGGATTACGGCTAGTCTTGGCTCGGATTATCGACCTTTTACTCGCGCTCTTCATGCTCGCCATGACCGTATCTCCTTTGACGATCTTTTTGGTCTCTTCCTTAGTGAAGAATTGCAACTGAAATGGGACGAACAGGTTAGTTCCCCTTCCTTGAGTGTCACGGCTAACATCTCCCATACGTCCCTAACTGTCCCTTCCTGTGACACCCAAATTGGACTACCATTTCACTAAATAATTAATTCTTTCTCCTCAAGAAATTGTAACCAAACTTGGAAATCATTTTTATTTTTACAAAATATACATTTTATTAAAGGAAAATATTTTTATATATGTTCAATTTAAAACATACACATTTCATCAATCAAATGGAAACCATATATAGGAATTTAAAATGTAAGATTCCACAAAAGAAATTTATTTGATCTCATTTCGAATACAACTTGTTCAAAACACATATATACATAAAATGTTCCATTTTCCATGAAGGCATCTATTCATAAATCAACTTCAGTGCACGGCCACCTTGTTTCACCAGTTCCTTGGCATCAGTCGGTAAGAGCATAAGTGTCCTCTTCAATCCCTGCCAATGTCGAATATGGCAGGCATAAAACTCAAAATGAGTTTTGACACTCAATAAGTAACACTTACCGACATGGACAACTGTCCCTATTCCATTTAATAAAATACACTCAATCCGTTGTAAATCATAATAACATGATGAGATTTATATCCTCACACATTCATACGACAATTAAACATTCAACAGGATTCTGATCAAACAATTAACCATATATAAGCATTTTCTTAAAACCAGAAACCAATAATCCACACGTGTTCATATGGAAATACGCGCGGTGGTGGTCAACTACGCGTTGTCGCTGCCACCAAGCGTAGTTCAGGTGCAATTAGACACGTGATCGGGGCCTAAGTACGCGTGGTCACAGCGACTGCGCGTGCTTAGCTGCCACCGCGTGTACATCACTGGTTTCCTGCATCAAAATCAACAAAAATACAACCATATACATTAACCAACACTCCATACCATCAATTAACCTCCTAATCTCACATATCATTCCAAATAGATCATTTAGCTACACATATAGTTGTATATAATTAGTTCATGATCACTTAATTATGTGTCAAGCACCAACTCACAATATATTTAATCCATTCTCAATGGAATTCACTCATAAATCTCCTTAAACATATCAATACACATATGCATATTCATATGGCATATTTGTCATTTAACCTTCAGTTCATGCTATATTCAATAACTTAACAAGCTCATCACTCAATATTATAAGCATGACATCTATTCCCTCATTCATTTTCAATCAATATAAATCATTTGTCTATACATATATTTGCGTATAATCAATTCATAATCTTCTAATTATGTATCAACAACCAATCTCATCATATTATAAACATGGCATTGATCCTTTTATTCACACATCACTAAATATGATCACATTATTGTGCACCATTATTCCACATCATATGCACATTATAAGGACCCACATACTAACACATAATCAACTCAAGTACAATTATTTCAATAACACATAAGCAAACTCATACCATAGATTCATCAAGAATACATCATGTGCTATGTAATGAATGCGAATGCATGTTGTCCAATGCATCCTAAACATAATCACCCGGGATCCCATTTTGGTTTAAGTTTATGCTCTGTTTTGGCCATAAGATTGACGTTTGCAAATGGGCCTTTCGGCCGGGAGTATGTGGTTATAATTACTATGGACCATAGATTTTTATGCCCCTACTTGGCCTGATTAATGCCCCTACCTGGCCGGCACACTTGTATACACGTCTGCATAACAAGTCATTTTCCACTGTGCCAGTGTAGTATTTCGTCATATACTACCCGTAATATTTATTTAAAAGTCTGAAAGACCTCCAACCCATCTCCTGTCT
>CANYCX012193778.1:0-13861 GCA_948193385.1 Breynia disticha f. nivosa | reverse complement strand
TATATATATATATATATATTGCTGGGAAAAGACAATAGACCCACCTATGGATATACTCGTAGATAGAGCTTCTGGCTATCTATCTGATCTTGAAACAAAATATACAATTTGCACATTGGTGAGTTGCGAGCTCAGTGAGTAATCATTTTTTATTCAATAAACATAATTCATATTATTCATCTTCATATTCATTGTGATCATATAAAGAGTAATTTATAACATTCTCTTGTGTATTTATTGAAATAGTATAAATTGTCAATCATATGAGATGTATAAATAAGCCAATCAATCATATAATCAAAAATTCGCACATCTTCGTATTCATTTCCTATTTCCATACATCTCCCTTTTCATATCTCATTTCTTCACATCTTCCTAAATCTGTACATCTTTTGATTGATCAATCATATATCTCTGCCAATATCTAATTTCCGCCTATATCGAATCACCACCAATATCAAATCTCCATCAATATCACATAACCATTCATAATCATACATTCAATCACAATTTCTGAAATATAAAGTGTAAACATTTATAAATTCATGTGTTAATATCGACTGTATTCGCTGGATATTCAATTACGTACCTGTGTGAATAAATTCATATTCGGTGTACCTATTTAATTTTTGAACGTATTTATTCATTTAATAATACTCACATTTATATCCATATGTAAAACCATTCATCATAATTAAATAATTTGTATTTAGCTATATTTAAAAGTGAGTTAGATTACTCACTTGCTAGCTGAAATACTCGAATTATCTTAGGCTCTAATCTTGTTCTGCTTGTCTAGTATGTTGTCCTACATAATCATATAAAACCTTCTATAACAACCAATATAGTTTAACATAATCAAAATACTTATATTCATGATTATATGCTAAGTTTCACAATTTCTAATTCCATCAAATCTATAAGCATTTCTAGTTCTAAGCTAAATTCTCATTCAATTATCATTGATATCTATTTAAATTTCATAAATTTTTTACCTTTACTCTGCAGATTCTGGTTCTAAGTTAGTTTCCTAATCATTGACTTGATCTTATACTCAATCGTATGCTCCTAGTTTAGTTTTTGGATTAAATCTCTCAAAATCTAACTTTTCTCTTCTGTTCTCTTGTCTCTCTCGACCATATTCTCTCCCTTCTTTCCTTCTAACTGTTGCCTCTTCATTTTATTTCATGAATTTCCAATTCTTGCCTCAATTTTTGAGTTTTCTAAGAATTTGTCCAGTTGACACAGTTGTGTTGATTTCGTAGGGCCTGTGTGCAATCACACGCTCATCGTGTTGAACGACACGACCACCATGTTGAAAATTATTTTTCTAGAAAACATAGTTGTGCTCATACTCAACATGATCATGATCATACTTTTCCAGAAAGCACAATCACTGTGTTGTCAACACTCCCCCGTGTTAACAACTATCTATCAATCAACCTATACAAATTCTAACTTTGTTTTAGAATCATTTTGTAACGTCATTCATTTTTCTGTATTTTTAAAATTTAATGGAATATTTAATATATTTATGTGAGGAAATTTTTCGTGGAAAGTAATAAATAAATGGTGGAGAGTGTAGAATATTATGTGCAGTTAAAATCGGGTTAGGTTAAACTAATCAGGAGAGAGAAAAATCGAAAATAAGGCAACAGGTTGAGCCGAGGGCAATGATGTCATTTTCGAGCAATATATAAGCTCACCTCTTACTATCTCTCTCTACACTCATTCACTTCACACGTTTTCCATTCCAAAACCCGAGCCAATTACGAAAAACCCTAACCGAGCTTAAATCTCATTGTGTCTTGGTGATCAGGAGTTGTAGGATCGGATTGAAAGCTTGATTCGGTGAGTTTTCTCTGAACCAGAACCTTGAATTTCGTTTTTGTGCATGGTTAAATTTCCCGATGTGATTTTTCACTCATTTTAGGTCTGAATTGAGTAAAATTTGGTTTGTTGGAAATGTATGGATGTGTAGTAACCATGAGTACTTGATTCTAGGGTTAATTCATGGTTTAAAGGCTTAAAAATGATGTTTTGAGTTGGAAGTTGCAAAGTGACGTGATTGGAAATTGGAACCCTAGGTTCGGTTTGAAGTTTTGATGTTAGGGTTAACTTCTTTGGGCTTAGTTGAGGTTGTTTATATGGCCAATTTGATTGGGTAATGAATGAGGTATAATTAATTTGTAATTAAGGAATATGGTTTGGTGTTTTGGAAAGAGAAATGGAAGGAAATGGAGTTAGCTTATGTGTTGGATCGTTGAATTTGTAAAACTATACTTAGATGAGGCTAATAAGTAAATTGGGAGTGGTTGGTATTAATGGAAGAGGAAGTTAGGTGAAGGGTAGTTGGGATTATGAAATGAGAGAGAAAGAAAAAAAATAAAGAAATATGATACATACATGCATATATATATATGTATAGCATCGTAAAATTGTCGTTTAGAAAGGAATTGTGAACATGTGTATGTAATTAACATAATTCCTCATTGTGTTTAGGAGGACCTAAACAAGGTGAAGGAGGTTCCTAGACGGGGAATTAGCTGATTTTTTGAAGGGTAAGTAACTCGAGCGCGACTTCAGTTATTTGTTTGAACTGTGTGTGAAAATGTTGTGTTATTGAGTATGATTGATGAAAGTTGGTTTATGTGATATGCGCTTATGTAAGTGTTTGATCCTAAATGTGGTCATATTGATATATGAGGATGAAATGAAATAGATGATGTTGTTGTGATGATTGTTGTGATTGTGGATATGGTTATGAAAGAAATGTGATTATGTTTGCAAATTAGAGTGAAGATGAAATGATGAATGAACATATGTATATGAGTATGTATTAACTATGCTTGATAAATTTGTGATCAAATTAACATGATTGCATATGTGAAACAAGCTTTGATTTTAAAGCATAGTATGATTATATTAAAAATGTGTGATTTAGTTGCATGAGATGCACTTTATATTCATGCATATGAAAACTCCTAGGAAGTGAGTTATGTGTTAGTGGCTCTTGGTGAGCATAAGTTCAAAAAGGACTCTTTGTGAGTAAATGAAAAGAAGGAGTGGTTATGGTTCTGTGTGAACAATAAACGATTAAACGGATAGTATATAAAACATACTATACCAGGCAAGTGTGGATAAACTCTTAACACTTTCAAGTGTAGGAGTGTGCCAAAAATGGGCACTTTGTGTGCAAAATGCGCACTTTGTGTGCAAAACTGGGCACTTTGTGTGCAATATTATAAATGGATCCATTATAACCTATACTCCTGGCCGACGAGGCCCGTTTGCAAACGTCTTATAAATGGTTAATTGTAAGTCTAGTGGTGAAATTAGAGTTAAAGTATGAATTTTCATACTAGTTAATCAATTAATGAACATGCATTTATAGTACATTTCATTTATATGGTTATGGGACACTTGTGTGAATGCATATCTGAAATGATGTGTCATATATGTTGAATTGTTTTATAAATGGGATTTGAGATGATTTAAAAGTTGATTGAATGATCATGTGAATGAGGGGTGGAATGTAAAAATATTGGTAATTGATTTGTGATGTTTTGATAAAGTGTTGTGTGATTTGTATGGAGTTGCTCGGATGAACAGCTCATTACGCGGCCTGGCCCCTAAATACGCAGGGTGAATCCGAGTCCGCGTAATAATTTCTCAGTCTGCATTCTGACCTGTGTGCAGGATTGCATGTCTAACTAAAGTACGCGGAGTGATACTTAGTCCGCGTAGTTTTAAACTGCCTCGCGTACTTAGAATTGACTTCACGTTCTTACCTGTTTGCCGGAATGAAAAGTTTAGACAAAGTACGCGTGTTCAGATTGAGACTGCGTTGTTTTAAACCAAAACGCGAACCTTGTGCGGACACCGCGTTCATATGTCTTTATCACTACGCAATGTGGGTGCGAGTCCGCATACTGATGGACCACCCTGCGTAGTGATGATGATTCCGCGTTTGCACCTGAAATCAGTTTAAAAATTGATAATTTTTGTTCTTTGGTATGATGTTACGTGTTAATTTTTGAAATCTTAAGTTATGAACATATTTTCTACCTTGAATATGTTTATAATTTGAACTATAATCATATTTGAATTTATTATTTGATGTTGAAATAAGTCGACCTTTGTGGTTATGTTACTTAGTGAGTTTATAACTCACGCAAGTATTGCCTGTAACGCTCAGCAGGTATTTGAGAAAGTTTTCCTTTTGGTAGAGACGGTGTGCTATTGCTCGGATTTTCAGAGTTGTTGCAGAGACGAACCGAGGTGTGCAGTGCACTGTATGGATTAGGGTTTTGCTACTATGTACATGACTATATTTTCTTACATTTGGCATGAGATGTATTTGGAGGTTATTTTAGAAATAGGGAATCTTTATTTCTTATTTCTTTGATAACCTAAATCAGTTTGTAAAATTATTTTTGGATACATGCCTTTTAAACCTTATGTAAAGTTTATGAAAATGAGTTGGTTGTTTATGCCCTTCAATATTTTTATTTCTTAATTATTTAATTTTATCTTATTCTTAAAACAATACTCGATTTTCGGGTTCAAGTATCACTTGCAGGAGGGAAGCTGTACGTGAGTGATATTTGAATTCGGGGGTCACACATTTTCACCTGTAACATAATTTTAACTTTAATTCTTGTACATTCTTTCTTGAATATGATTCTGACATATCTCAAAACATTAGAACATCTAATTTATTATTAATTTTTGTATTAATTTTATTAATTAGAGATTATTGGGATAGGAATGTTACATTGTGTCATCAACCAGGTGAGTATACTATCCAACTTTATATTCGACATTTTATGATTATGATAATTTTAATTGTTTGCTATATATGGTAAACGTTGAATGATTTATATGTTTATAGATATAAATAATGTTTAGATGGTTGTTAAAGTGTGAGTTTGTTGATGAAGTTACTTAATTTATATATGTTTTATATGGATTCTATGATAGAGTATATGTTCAATATTGAGATTGATGATGAATGTTAGAGAATTGCTAGAGTGTGAGTTGTCGATGTAGCATCCATACTTTTCAATTGTTGTTCAATTATTATCAATGATTTATTTGATGTTTGTTGTACTAAAAATTAGCAAAGGTCATGCTGAATTTTTTGTGAAATATTAGTACAATGGTAAATAGTGCAATAACAAAAGAATTTTACAATGGTTGATTGATGTTATGTGCATTAATTTCACATGAAACTTGATAATGGAATGTGGCCATTTGCAAAGATCTAGAGTTAAGATCTTTAGATCTATAGTATAGGATCTTCAGATCTATACCATAAGATCTTTGGATCTAAAGTGAATTTAATGATCAAGTGATCTTAAAGTTAAGCCTACGAGCTAGAGATGTTTACCTACAAGTCTACAAAAGACATACGAATCTAAAGTGCAAAAAAAAGTCCCAAACAAGATCCAAGTAAGGATAGTAGCTATGAAGAAAAAGAATAAAGTCACATAACATGACATATGTTGTAATGCCCCAAAAAATATAACTTAACATAGTGGAAAACTATACGAGCAATAGCATAGACAGCCTGGAAAAAAGCCTGACCAGACTGTTCCCTAAACCATTTCCACTGTTGGAAAAAAATTAGTTTAGCGCTGAATGAAGGTGAAACAGGTAAGCGAACGGTTTGGGTAAACCATTCGCCAAACTGTTTGTTCTAATGGCTTTTTTGAAAAGACATATATTTTTTAGGAAAGAGACAGAGAGAGAGAGGAGTCATTTAGTAAACCTATCTAACACCCACACAAAAAACCCTCTCTTAAACCTCAAGAACGCTCCTAAAACCTTCCCAAACACTAATCTTTACCCCTCACACCTAGATCTCTATAATCCTATGACGAAGCATCCATTTGGACAAACTCTAGTGTTTTGAGGAGACATGAAGAAAGGTAAATCTCTAACCATATGGTAAGATTTATGAGAAATAGAGTGAGGTTGTGTGGTTTAAATGGTTTTTATGGGGATTTCTAAATGTGTGAATATTTAACATAAACTAAGAAGATTGAGGAAAGATTGAGGAATTTAGGGTGTTGGATAAATTGGGGATTTTGTGTAATTGGAGGTACAAATGAGGCAGTAAGTAGAACATGTTATACATGTTATAAAATGTGGTTAATTTATGTAGGAGTTGATAATCAAAACCCGAGTCAGAGCTGACTTCGTGGATTTTGAGGTTAGTGCACCAAAACACACTTACCTTGGTATGTCTTGCATTTACATGGTTAAGTATATCGATCGATTGTGATATGTTGAGATGTTAAGTTAATGCGTCTTATAATTGATTAGATGCTTGATATGATTATAATTAACGAAATTGGTTTGTGTTGAGTGAAATGTTGATAGTGTCATTGTGCTATTAAATGATGTGAAAGGAACTTAAATACAAAAAGTATAATGTGTTGGATGAGTGCGTTGTGATGTGTTGTTGTTATTTGGGTTGATTGTGGATATGGGTAAGTGTTGATTTGTGTTTGGAACTAATGATTGGCTACACTCAGATGTATGCGAGATGTTTGAATGAATGTTGTGTGTTGGTAAGTTGTGGCTGGTGTTTTGATGTGATATGGATTTATGGATGATTTTATGATAATATACATAAGGGTGAAGTTATGAATGTTCATAAGTTATGATGTTGTGATTTTGATGATGGAATTGGAAAATCATGCATTTAATTAATTCATGTCATATGGACATAACATGAGTATCTTTGCATGTTCATGAAAAATGGGAATTTCCAAAAGAGAAAAAGCTCTAAATTTAAAAGGGGAATTGCCACTAGAGCGATAACTCTAAATTTAAAAGGGGAATTGCCATAAGAGTGAAAGCTCTAACTTTATAATGGAATGTACCACCATAGCAAGAGCTCTACATAAAATTAAAGGGAATTACAAAAGTTAAGAAGAGAGAGATCTCTTATATGAAAGAAAGATCCCAGGGCATGCATTCATATGTTTTGCATTATCAATCATGGATGCATACATTCATACTTTGTATCATGCAATTATGAGCATGAAAATGGAATGAGTGTAATTTTAAGCTTGTAAGTTGTGTTGAGTGTTTTGATGGAGTTGTGTATAACTTGAATTACAGAATGTGGATTGTTGTGTTAATTGATTGATAAAATGCCTAAGGAATATTTGAGATTAAGGTGTGAATGTTGTGTGTTTAAGAATGACCTTGTGTGGTTTGGTTGAGAAGAGATACCTATGTTGTGAGTATAAGTTATGTGAAATGTTATATGTTGACCTATACTGTTTTTGGTAAATGCTGATTGAAACGGGCTGGGAAATTGGCTAAGCAAACCGTTTCTCAAACGTTTCACTTCCTGTGAGTTCCAATGAGGTTAGAACAGTTTCTGGATTAGTTTGTATAAACTGTTCTCTAAACTGTTTCACTGCCAAGAATTTTAGAAAGGGAAAATAGGGTGGCAAATAGTTTACCCAAACCATTTTTTCTCACCAGACAGTAAAGAACAGGAGTTTAAAGGAAGGAATAATAAAATGCATAAACTACTTATAAAGTTCTGAAGTTAGGAAGTATTAAGAATGATGATTCCTTACCATGGATAATGTACTAATGCTTGTTGAAGTTGATAATGATTAGGATGATTTCTTTATCCTTAATGCATAAAACACCTATGAGTACTTATGCATTAACTACCTTGGTAAGTGTTGTAGGTGGTACTTACTGGTAATTAATTACTCATGTGAATGTGTGTTTGTAGTGATCGTGTAGAGCAAAAGTAGACTGTGGTCAGGGCTTCTTTTGGTGGTGTTATGGAGGTGATATTCGATTTTTAGGTCGATTCCTTAGGCTTTTGGGTTTTTCTTTTATACCCTCTTTTGTACAATTATACAAACTATAGTATAGAAAATGATTTTACATGCCATGATTTGTAACCATTGATCATGCTTCTGCATTATTTTACATTTTATATACGATCAAAATTTGTGCAAACCTCTTTAATAAAGAAACTGTCTATCTTTATTCTCTTCCTTGTTTATTGAATTGTTTTAAAGAAAAAGATGGTTTCCAAAATTTTGTTAGTATTCAAAAATTAAGTATTGCACTTTAGGTGCGGCATTTAGTGGTATCAGAGCAAAGATTAGATTCCCTACGGACTGTGCCCAAACTGTTTTCTTTACATCATATTTAATAAAACTAAATGGGTTTTAATGATGATTTTCTTTAGGTATTGAGCCAATATATAATGTATCACACATGATCGTCGAGTCCCAAATGTATGTGCAGGAGCAGGGATCAGCCCCAGGACAAGGAACTCAGACTGCATCAGATGCCATTCTGCCTTATGACCCTGCCTATGCCTATTTCTTCCGGATGAAGCAACAGATGCTAGGGTGGAAATGGGGTCGGCTAGGGATGGTATCGACCGTAACTTTGGAGATGTGCACAAATAAGTTGCCAAATCTTTTGAGGGGACTACAGACCCCGCTGAGGCTGAGGATTGACTCTAACATACAGAGCAAATCCTTAACTAAATGAGGTGTACGCCCAAGCTAAAGTTTAGGTATGCTACCTCCTTTTTAAAGAAAAGCGCATGTGACTGGTGGGAAGTAATCTCAGGGAGTCAGAGTGATCATCATACACTTACCTGAGGAGACTTTCACAGAGAGTTGCTGAGAAATATACCCCTATCCTTTTTTGGAGTCGCATGAAATTAAGTTCTTAGAACTAAACAATGAGGCTCAATTTACCAGGCTCTTCTGATATGCACTAGAAAAGGTGGTGACTGACTCACGGAGAAAAGACCATTTTGAGAGAGGGTTGTACTTTAATATATGCACCCGTATTTCTATGAAGCAACCTACCTACCAGACACTTCTGTAGATTGCCTTTAGAGCAGAGGAGCTGTTGGCCGAGGAAGACTAAATTAAAGCAAAAAGGCAAAAGGTATTTAGTGGAACTAGTGCCACTGGAGGACAGAAGAAGACTGATTGTAAACCTTAGAAAAGTAATAGCAGAGAAGGCAACCGACAAAGGGGCAATTCAAGGAGTTGGGGAAGTCATACTGTTAGATCTTCTATTTTAGTACAACAAAGTACTGCGGTTATACTGATGGGGACACTCACTATCTATGCTACTACTGTAGTAAACCCGACCATCTGATCTGGCTTTACTATTAGGAGATGACGGATGATGAGAGAGGTATGTCGGGACAAAGCAACATAGGAGACAACAAGGGAGTGACCATTACAGGCAGAGGCTAAGGTAGAGGTAGGAGGTCTGCTATCACCACCTTGAGAAGTGGAGGAGCTTTGCATTCAGCGACTCCACTACAGTCACACGTCTATGCTATAACATAAGATGAGGCGATAACCAACCTCGACGTCATTACTGGTATGATTACTGTCTTTGCTCACAGTACTTTGGTATTGATTGACCCTAGTTCTACGTGTTCATTTGTTAGTGAGTCATTAGTAGAGCAGATTGAGGGTAGAGCAGCACCTTAAGGCTACTTAGTGGCAGTTTCTGTGCCAAGTGGGGGAACTGTGATGGTGAGAGACGTGATGATGGATTGTAAGCTGTGGATTGGTGAAGCAAAATATATTATTGACTTGATTGTTTTGAGGATGATAAAGTTTAAATCATACTGGGTATGGACTGGTTGTCCAGAAGTATAGCATTGGTAGATTTTTATGTAAAGGAAGTGGTGATAAAGGTTGAGGGTGAGAAGAGATTTATGTTAGTGGGTGAGCGGAAGCTCATACCTTTCTGCTTGGTTTCAATGGGATGGCTATGCATATGATAAGAGAAGGCTGTAAAGCCTTCTTGCCATGTGTAATAGACCTGAACAAGGCAAAGTTAGAGGTGAAAGATGTGGAGGTGGTGAGGGACTACCCTGTGGTATTTTAGACGAGTTATTATGATTGCCACCATCGAGGGTGGTTGACTTTGAGATAGAGATAGTACTAGGAGTAGTGCCAATGTCTGTATCACCGTATAGAATGGTAGTAGTAAGACTGTAAGAACCTAAGAGGAAGTTCAAGGAACTCCTCGAGAAGGTGTTTATCCAACCGTGTGTGTCTCCTTGGGGTGCACTGGCACTATTTGTGTAAAGAAATATGGTAGTTTACAGTTATGCATTGATTATCGCCAATTGAATAAGGAGACACTAAAGAATAAGTATCCATTGCCATAGATCAATGACTTGATTGACCAGTTGAAGGGAGCAACAACGTTCTCCAAAATTTACTTGCGATCTGGGTATTGGCAATTGAGGGTGGAGGAGAGCTCCATTCCTAAGACCACATTTAGGACTCGTTATGGCCACTTCGAGTTTACAGTGATTCCATCTGGGTAACTAATGCACTGACAGCCTTCATGGCTTTTATGAACAAGTTGTTTCGACCTTATTTGTATCAACTTCTAGTGGTCTTCATTAATGTTATTTTGGTATACTCGAGAGATAAAGAGGAGCATGAGGGGCACCTCCGATTGGTACTAAAGTTGTTAAAAGAGAATAAGTTGTATGCCAAGTTTGATAAGTGCGAGTTCTAAATAAAAGAGGTATCTTCCTTGGGCACGTTGTTTCAGTGGAAGGTGTCAAATTGAATCCAAGTAAGATAAACGCAGCTCAGTAGTGGTAAGCTCTTTGGAGTGTGCCAGAGGTTCATTCTTGGGTTTTGTAGGATATTATTGGAGATTCATTGAGGATTTTTTGAGGTTATCAAGGCCAATGACTGACCTACTAAAGAAGAATGCTCCATTCATTTAGAATGAATGACGCCGGGAGAGCTTCCAGGGACTGAATAAGAGATTAGTGGAGGCTCTAGTTCTTATGTTACAGACCGAGGGTGGTGAATTCATGGTGTATACAAATGCGTCTAAGGCAGGCTTAGGTGGAGTTCTTATGTCGAATGGGCAGGTGATTGCCTATACATCTTGACAGCTGTGAGCACATAAGGCTAATTATCCTACCTACGATCTGGAGTTGGTCATGATCATCCATGCTTTAAGAGTGTGCAGAGATTACTTGTACGGTGAGACCTTCCATATTTTCATTGATCACAAAAGTCTCAAGTACATTACTACTCAACGGGAGCTAAACTTGAGACAACAGAGATGGATTAAACTATTAAAGGACTACGACTGCATGATTGAGTACCATCTGGGTAAGGCGAATATGGTCTCTAACACATTGAGCTAGAAGGAGAGAGATGATAAGGATTCAGTGACCTATAGGGTAGAGTCCTTATTCGCATTACGGGGGTTGAGGGTGCTGTTAGATATGATTGAGGGGGAGGTGTTTCCCAGCATATGGGTGAGACCCCATTTAAGAGAGTTAATTGTGGAAAGGAAAAAGAAAGACAAGTATTTGATGAAGATAAAAAAGAAGGTGAAAAAAGGGAAGGCAACTACAACTCATAGGTTAGACAATGATGGAGTACTTTACTACGGGGGATGGTTGTGTGTTCACAATATAGCAGACCTTAAAGAGAGCCTTATGGTTGAGGCACATTCCTTACCGTACTCAGTACATCCTACTAGCACTAGGATGTATTATGACATGAGAGATATGTACTGGTGGGTGTATATGAAGCAAGGAATTGTAAAGTTTGTAGCTTGGTGTATACTTTGTCAGTAAATCAAGGCAGAACATCAAGCTCCAGTAGGGAAGTTGAGACCGTTAGAGATTCTAAAGTGAAAGTTGAAGAAGATTATGATGGATTTCATTGTGGGGTTATTGGGGACCTTTAGAAAGCATGACGTAGTTTCTGTAAAAATGGACCGACTTACAAGTCGACACACTTTTTAACTATTCGGTAGGATGACACTTTGGAAAAGCTTGCAAACTTGTATGCGGTCGAGATTTTATGTCGATTGCATCAAATCATGATCTGAGGTTCACTTTGAGGTTTTGGAGGAGCTTAAAGGGTGTCGTGGGCACCAGATTCTAGTTTAGCACTACATTCCATCCTTAGACTGATGGACAATTAGAGAGGACTATCCAAATGGTTGAGGATATAATGAGGCGTGTGTACTAGAGTTTAGAGGCAACTAGGATGACCATTTACTGTTGATTGAGTTTGCTTACAACAATAGCTTCCACTCGAGTATTGGGATGCACCATATGAGGTCTTGTACGGGAGGAAGTTTTGGAATCAAGCCTTTTGTGTGTAGAGGGTTTGCAACAGATTGAGGGACTCGAACTTTTACAATAAACCTTGGAGAAAGTTAATGTTGTGAAGAGATGTATGTAGGCCATTCAAGATCGACAAAAGAACTACTTCAACTCACACCATCGAGAAGTAGTGTATGAGGTAGGAGACAAGGTATTTCACTAAGTTTTTCTGTGGAGAGGTGCGATTCGGTTCGGCTAGATAGGGAAATTGAGTTTGAGATACGTAGGACCGTGTGAGATCATTGAAAAGTTGAGGCCACTTGTCTACTGACTTCAGTTACCAGTAGAGTTGTCCCGACTCCACAACGTGTTTGACGTGTCGGTGTTAAGGAGTTACTGATCTGACCCGAGTCACGTACTTAGAGAGCCGAAGTGGGAGTTCATAAAGGATCTCACATACGAGGAATAGCCAGTAGAGATTATAGATCGGCAGATTTATCAGCTACGGAATCAATAGATTCCGATGGTTAAGGTGAAATGGATTTCCATTTACCTAAAGAAACTACTGGGAGGTGGAAAGAAATATGATGGAGAAGTATCAGCATCTCTTTCTAAAGGTTTCAAAATTTTGAGGTATGTATTATTAACTTGTAAATGTGTTCGATTATGTGGTTAAGAACCTAGACTGTGAAGTATTGGGGACGAAAGTTCCCAAGGGAAGAGCTATAACACCGCAAAAAATATAACTTAAAATAGCAAAAAAGTATGCGAACAATTGCATAGAACGACCTAGAAAATGGCCTGACTAAAGCGTTCCCTAAATTGTTTCCACTACTGGCAAAACATTAGTTTAGCACTGGATGTAGGTGAAATTGCTAGGCAAACAATTTAGGTAAACCGTTTGCCAAACAATTTGATCTGATGGGTTTTTAAAAAAAAATGCGTATTTATGAGGAAACAAAGATAGAGGAGTCATTTAGTAACCCTAGCCGACACCCAAATGAAAAACCCACTCCAATATATTAAGAAATGCTCCCAAAATCCTCCCAAACACTAATATGGGTGGAAAAGTTTAGAAAATATGAGGATTAAAAATTTAGTGAGGTTAAGTCCAACCGGGAGAGAGAAAGACGAAAGAATGGTTATGTGTAGAGCCGAGGGCAAAATTGTCATTTCCGAAGTAAAAATATATATAAACACATGTATGTCTCTTTATACTCCATTCCACATTCACGTTTTAGCTTCCAAAAATCTAACCAAATCTTGAAAACCCTAGTTAACCTCGAATCTCGACGAACTTTGTTGATCGGGAGTTGTAGGAACCGATTGGGAGCTTGAATTGGTAAGTTTTTACGAACCAAAATCTTGAAATCACGTTTTTGATATGGTTAAGTTTTCCGATGCGATTTTTCATCCATTTTAAGTCGAAATTGAGTAAAAATAGGTTTGATTGAAAGGTATAAATGTGTAGTAACCATTAGTATCGAATTCTAGGGTTAGTTTTTGGTTTAAATGCTCTGAAATGATGTTTTAAGAAGGGAGGTCAAAAGTTACGTGAATTGGAATATGTAACCTAGAGTTTGGTTTGAAGTTTTGGTGTTAAGGTTTGTTTTCTTGGACTCTAGTAAGGTTGTTTATATGGTCAATTTAATTGGGTAATGTATGTGATGGAATTAATTTCGGTTTAAGGGAAATGGTTTAAGAATTTTGTAAAGGAGGTCATGGAAAATAAGG
>CANYCX012193621.1:0-23545 GCA_948193385.1 Breynia disticha f. nivosa | reverse complement strand
ATACTTATCAAAACTACAAAGATGTACACTCTTCACTAAACTCTCTTTCAATGAAGGTTACAAGAACAAATGAGAAACTAAACACAATTGCTTTGCAAGACAACTTTTTAATCTTTTAGAAGCTTAAGTTCATACTTAACTTCTGTAAGAAACTCAATATATAACACCTCTAGTGTTTTTGCCCGTTGTACACACTTTATGATAACTTTTCCTTGTCTTAAAATATCAATTTTTGTCTATTGTCAGCTACACCAGTCGACTGATTTTTCCTGCACTTGAGTAAAACCAATCATAAGTCGACTTACCATTTTACCAGTCGACTGGTTGGCAACGCACCTGATTTTCCAATTGAGTTACAGGTAGGAACGCGGCTTCAAACTGGAGAACGCCGTCTTGAATTCACTCCGCGTACTAAACAAGTCGACTGGAACTCTTTTCAGTCGACTGGTTTCTTCTGCCAGTCGACTGGCATACCTGTACAGCTTGCCTTTTTTAATTTCAAAAGTTATATCCCGATTTTTAGGTCAAAAAGCACTATGCACATCCATAATTTCTAGTATTCATTAGCTTCAAACTTTCCACCAAACATGTCCCTTGTTTTAGGGTCAAAAGAAATAATTCTTACCATACTTTTATGATTTGTGACTCACATGAGCTGTCCATTACCTTTACAAGTCGACTGGTACATGTTCCAGTCGACTGTCTCAACCTGAACACTTTGAACTAGCTGTTGCAATCTTCCCGCTTTGAATTTCCAGCATACCAATCGACTTACTCAAACACCAGTCGACTGGTGCCTCTGCTTACTCAACTGTTTTTCAATTTACTCAAGTAAACTCAATTTCAAACTTTCAAACTCAATTAGATTCATCAAGTTTTTGATCATTTCAAAACTTTAACAATCATATGAACATCAAAGTTCCAACAATAGGCAAAACTTGAGTGGTGCCACGACCCGTGCTTAATTAGGACGACTTGTGCCAATTTCACCTTCTCATGCTTTAATTTTTTAGGTTTATATAAAGATGATAGACCAATTCATTTTCATTAGCATGACCCACGCCAAATTGGCATGCCCCGTGCTAATGTGACCTCATCATGCTTCAATTTTTGAAGCTCCTATAAATGTGCCAAATCAAACGTTTCAATTGGCATGACCTGTGCCAATTTTTAACATGACCCATGTTGGACACACCTCATGCTTTTCAATTTATCAAATGCATAGATAACAACCACTTCAACACCCTTATGCTATGCTTGTTACACCCTTTGCCATTGGCACACACTATGCATCAGCACACCCTGTGCCCTTGGCACACCTTGTTTCATGCCCTTCATACTATATATATTTTTCCTTCTAATATTCACCTGTAACAATGTTATAACCTATCTTTTAATTAATTATTTATTTATTTAGCTTAATTTAATTTATCATTTTACTAATTACATAGTTTTAGGATGAGGATGTTACAGTTCCACTATGTATGATTGGATTTTTACTTAGGTTAATTGAACTAGTGTTGTCACGCATTATTGGAATCTTTTTAAGTGTTATGCCATAATTTCCTAGTTGATATTTTATTTACAATACTTTTTCACAAGCACTGACCTCATTTACATATTTGCATTCGACTGTAGATATATCCACTCTAGTTTGTTACTTAATACTCCATGTGATTGGGCAAGATCCTATAAAATGGCATGACACACTTGCACTCTTCCTATCCAACTTACATCCACAATGGTCTACTCACTATAAGTTATGTGATTTAAATATAAGTAAGATGGATACAAAACTCCTAGACGTATAGTCCCATTTAAGTATTTGAGTATCCTCTTACATGCACTCATATATGACTCTTTAGGATTAGATTGATACCCATCACACATACAAGTTCCAAACATAATATCGAGTATAGATGATATTAAATTAAGAAGAAAACCAATCATACCTCTATAAACCTTTACATCCATTGATTTTCCATTTTCACCTTTATTAAGCTTTAGTGTAGATGCCATTGTAGTTTGGATTTCTTTGGAATCTTGCAACCTGAATTTCCTTAGCAACTCCTTAGTTTAATTGGTCTGGTGAATGAAAATCCCTTCCTCTTGTTGTTTGATTTGTAGGCTAGGAAAAAGTGACCTATCCCATCATGCTCATCTCAAATTCACCTTTTATAAGAGAGCAAAATTCCTCACTCATGGAGTGGTTAGTAGTACCAAATATAATATCATCTACATAAATTTGACTTATAATAATATCATTATTATTAAGATTTTTAATAACGAGAGGATTATCCACACGACCCCTTTCAAAGCCATGATGGATTAGGAAAGAGCTTAACCTTTCATACATACCAAGCTCATGGTGGTTCCTTAACCCATATAGTGTTTTTCTCAACTTGTACACGTCATTTGAATGCTATTGATCTTTAAATCTTGGAGGTTATTTCACATATACCTATTCTTGAATCACTCCATTTAAGAAGGCACTTTTTTCATAGAATTTCATACTTTATATACCTTAAAATGACTAGAGCATCCTAAAAATATATATCAGATTTAGAATCAAGCTTTCCTATATTTTCTTTACCATTGTTTAATATGTATATCTTGAAACTAAGTGGATGAAAGTCCATACTTCATAAGGTGTCTTCATTTGATCCCTCTTTAGTGCACTCAATTGATGGTGTAACATGTCGTGTTTATGGCTTTAACCCAAAAGTACTTTCAAAGGTTGTACTCATTTAACATGATTCTACTCATTTCTTCTAATGTACGATTCTTCCTTTCCATTTTTTGAGATGTTCTTGGTATTGGGAAGTTGTGCTCTATCCTATATTTCTCATACCAATCTTCAAATTGTTTTGACTTAAACTCTCCCCTATGGTCCATGATTATTGCAATGATTGCTAAGCCTTCCTCATTTTGAACTAATGTACACCACTTAGCAAACTCATTAAAGGTATCTCTTTTATTAGAGGAATAATAAACCCAAGTAAATCTCAAAGAATCATCAACAGTCACAAGTGTATACAATTTTCCTCCTAAACTAACATGCTTTGATGGTCCTACCAAGTCCATATGCATAAGTTATAAAAGTCTAGAAGTACATATTTCTTTATTTGGCTTAAATGTACCTTTACTATATTTACCCTTTTGCTTGGTTCATATAGATGATCCATAATGTATCTTAGCTTAGGTAAACCTTTGACTACTTCATGTTTAGACAATTTAGTAAGCAAAGGAAGTGATATATGTCCTAATCTTCTATGTCATAAGTTTACATTTTCATCAACTGTAACTATGCATTTTTCACTAAAGGAAGTCTCATCATGCAAATTAACAATATATACATGTCCTTGTCTTAACCCCTACAAAAGCTATTTCACGATACTTAGATACTACACAAACTGTGGATTCAAATATATTTTCAAATTCTAAATCATATAGTTGTGAGACACTAAGCAATGTTTCAATCCATTAACAAATAACATATTATCAATGGTAGGAAAAGGTTCCTTATCTACTTTACCTATACCAATGATTTTACATTTCTTGTTGTCACCAAATGTGACATGTCCATCCTCTTTATGTACAATGCATAGAGACTTTTATCACCCATTCATATGTCTAGAGCTTCTGTTATCAATGTACCACATTCTTGTGATACTCTTCTTCCTTAATTATACCTAAAAAATAAAGATTATGTTCTTTTAATTGGTTCCCATGCTATTTTGGGTCCTTTTTGGTTAGGCATAAACATAATATCATTAACTTTGGTTCCTTTGGGCTTCTTAATAATAATGACTCTCCTATGTGCATAACAAAAATGTGAACTATGGCTAATTTTCATGCATCTACTAGACTTGGGTACTTTCAAATTTAGCTTGTTCCTATCATAGTGATTATGTTTGCATATTTAACATCGTTTCAAATTTATCATTACCATTCGTATATTTACTAATGAGCATATTGATCTCTTCTCTACATTTGTCAAGTTGTGATTTCAATTTTCACATTCATGTAGATAATGGGTATGATCACTAGTTTTTCTATAAGAATCAAGTAAGTCATCATTCTTTTCCTCTAAAATCCTATTTCTAGCTTTTAAAACTTTTTTATCCTTTATAAATTCATCATAACCATCACTCAATCATTCAAAATTCATAAGTAATTCATCACTTGATTTTTTTCTTCTTTGTGGAATTACTAAAATATGAAAAATTTAAAGCCTAGAGGGAAGAAGAAAGAACATGATGCCTTATAGTCGTTCATCGTAACCTTGCCTACTCTGCAACCTTAGCACCAATACTAAAGATTTGTAAACCTCCACTATATCTTCCTTTTACAAATCACTTTTTAGGTAAGTGAGAACTCTTAAGCAACTTTCACTTTAAAGACAAGTGATAATTCTATCAACTTCTTGTCCTAACAAATGGCAAATCAACCAACAATAATCAAACAATTCTACTTTCTATAAATTGATATTTAAAGCCTATAAAATTGACCGGTGTCTAGCAAGTGCACTACATCGGTGTAGCTTTACCGCAGAAGTATGCCTCCCGGGATCAAATCTCTCGAGGAATGTAGTATTTAAATTGATTCAGTACTGAAAATAAAATAAACAAAAGCAATGAACATAAATGGGATTTTGGGGTTTTTGATTTGAATAAATAAAATATAAAGACAAGCACTAAAATAAAAACTTAACAATGGACTAAAAATGTGGGATTCCTAGATTTTGATAGATTTCATACTTGGTTAATTAATGACTTGAAGTTAATGATGGTGTTCTCACGCTATCGTCAATGAAGTGCCCCTTTCAGGATCCTCAAATTGCATCCTTAGACCTAGATAACGTTCTACTTTTGTGATACACTAAACTAGGCAAGGCATAGTCACCTAGGCATTTCATCGAACACATCAAGCACATTTGGTATATTTCTATCCAAACAAGCCCTAAATCTATTTGACTTAGCCTTCCTAAACCAAGGCTTTTGCAACTCCATAATAGGATTACCACCAAACGAATAATTAACAAGAAAATACAATTAATTGTTCCTAAAGTGCAATCGATTAATTGATATCTATGAATATCTAATCCTCGACACCACTAGGTATTTTTTGACATAGATTCAAGTAATGATTTATCCCTCCCTAAACCTTGGCTTTTGCAATTCTGGCATAGGGCCGCTAACAACAATTAACTATAGTTTCCCATTAAACCATTCATTCATTAAGCTCAATCAAATAAACAACATTAAATCAAGATAAATTCATTCAAACACAAACCTCAAAATCCAACAAGAAACTAAACATCATATCTATTTACATCATAGGAAAATCCAACAAAAACCCTAGCCTAACATGGCTAGGTGAAGAACTAACAGAAGGAAAATAAAAATGAGCATAAAAGAGGAAGAAAAGAAGAACAAAACCCTTGCTTCTTGCCTCCAAAACTCACCAGCAAAGGGTGCCCAAAAGACCCCAAATAAACCTAACACAACCTTATTTATAAGCCTCCATTCAGCCCTTATGAAGTGTCAAGAATGCCCCCCACTTACACCACTCAAAACAAGGACATTTTTGACCATTTAGTGAGTCACGTTTGCCACAATCAGATCCTCATTTGTGACTCAAATGAGTCACGTTCGTGACTCGTGTTCTGCCCAAAGTTTGCAAGCCAAAAATGAAGTCACGTTCGTGACACATATTTGCTTCATGGAATGAGAGTCACATTCATGGTAAATTTAGTCACGTTCGTGACTCGTGTTCTGCCCAAAATTGCAAGCCAAAAATCAAGTCACGTTTTAGTCCGTTTGAGTCCATTTGAGTCCTTCATTCGTGATCATGGTGAGTCACGACGTGACTCACCTTTTGAAAACATATTTGCTTCACGGAATGAGTCATATTTTTTGTAAATTCAGTCACGTTTGTGACTCATGTTATGCCCAAAATTACAAGCCAATCGTTTGAGTCTATTAGAGTCCCTCATTCGTGATGCAAGTGAGTCACGAACATGACTCACTTTCTAGCCAGCAATTTCAGCCTTGATTTGAGAGTCACAAATGCCATTTATCATCCTTCAAACGTGATGCTTGTAAGCCATGAACGTGACTACATGGCTGCCTCAAAATTTAATCTTTTTAGAGCTCAAAACACCTATCATTTGCACCACACTTCTTGGCTTGCCTTGGCATGATTTAATTGTATAATTTGGCCAGTGAATTAAAGATCCTATTCAAGCTCGTGACTCATACGTTTATGCCTCTAAAATGGCACTGCTTGATGTGCCTTCTTTCTCCATCAAATCATAGCGAAATCTTCACTTTCCTTAATCCCGTCTAGATAAAACCAAAACGTACATAAGCTTATAACATCACATGGTTTATCTACTAAAATTTCATGAAAATCAACTAGAAATAATTGGAATGAATGTGCATGTTTGGTCCTATCAGAAATGAATCTCTATCTATGTATATTTTACATAATATCACAATCTTAAAAGAATCACTTGTATCTTCTTCAATGATCAACTTGATTCTTACTTGAATTCTTGTAAAATGATGTAAATCATATTCGCAATGTTGCACTCTTCCTTTGAAATGTTTTCTCTTACATCCAAACACTTAAAATGAAGGCTTAAATACTCCTATGTTGGGTTTTTAATCATTAAACACATAATATAGTCATTGGAGTTTTAATTGCGCTTGAATTTAATTTTATGTCTGACACATTAACGTACGTTTGGCCCTGCATTAACATACGTTACTACCTTAACATACCTTACCATTCCTTTCTAACATATGCTAGTGTGCTATACTAGATTTTGTGTCATCTTGTCAATTTGAAGTAGTATGCCCATCCCGTTCATGACATATTTGATCACATTTGATCTTAGCCTGACCAAAATTTAATGTATGTTGCTAACCCATGTATCGTACATTATTGTATATTTTGGGTTTCATATTATTCATTCTTTTTCATGGAAGTTTACTCGTTCGAAATGGGATATCATAGCCATGTTCTCATCTTGGTCAGATGCACTGTAATGTATGTTATTCAATAGTTTGTTTCATACTCAGCTTAAAAAAAATCAATATTAATTGCTTGAAAGAGTTAAAACATATGCAAAACTAAGCGAGGACTTAAATGTTGATCACCATTGATCCTACAGTTCCTCACTTAGTTGTGATATTCTTTCAGTAAATCATCTTTATATAGCCTCAGTTTACTTGGTTTGTGTAAGGTATGACTTTATAACATTAAATATTTTCTCCTTTTGAGCTCACTATTAGTTCTTAAATAGAGAAGAAGTCTCCATATTTCTATATGTACAATTGTTATTTAAAGTTTAAGACACTTTGAATAGATTTTTACTTATTTCTATGTGCATGATTATCATCCATTCTAAGTGCTAAGGATAACTCATCCAAGACACAAAATTGATTCTTCCTTTATTTAGCCACATAAAATAGGTTTACAACCTTTCTATTATACTTATAATGACTAAGTTCCAAAATTGTTGCTCTATTGACAATTAAGGTCAATATGGTTGCTATACGTCATTCATTGCAAAACATTTTAATGTTGAACTATATTTCCAATAGGATGTTCATTACTAGAACTAATGATGTGATTATGCTCCCATTAAATTTATGTATACACATAGAAACTTTGTGTATTAGAAGATGCATCTTTAGCCTTCAATATTTCATATATACTTTTAAAACTTTTATTCTTGAAGTTTTTTTCAAGTTCTGTCTTAGTCCTATTATTTTTCTTATGAATCTCTTATTCCACTATGAAAACGTGTAGTAAAGTAGTATTCCTTCCTTCTAAGGACCAGTCATTAATTTTTTGACAATTGAATTGTCCACACTTGATCTTCATCAATGTATGACTTCCAATTCAAAGTTTTAGAAAACACACTTGAGTCTTATGGTCTAGACATATTTATTATTTAGTCATTTTCTCTTTTTTTTAAAGTGACATTTTAGTTAGGTCATAAACTTAATATAAGGGTATGACTTAGGTTCAATTTTTTAAATAGATACATGATTTACTTGTGTTGATTTAACTCAATAATTCCTCTTATATATACTCAATTTCTAGATATATCCTTAGGAATGAGTTTGTAAAACCTTTTCCATATTCTCTTAATTAGTCATTTTTTGAATTAAGTACTCACCGTCATAATCTTATTGAATGGATTCTTACCATAGTCAAGTTGTGGCTTTCTACTTCATTTATGAGCTCTTTGAATTTTTAAAGTCTTGGAAATTATAAAGATCTTTAGATACTTTATTCTTTAAGACTATTATCATCTTAAAATTCTTATAAAGTAGTTGATTTATTACATTAGCATTTGTGCGTAGCATACACATGATCTTTCACTAAATTTTTAAAGTCATTTATTGTTTTGCCTTGTTAAGTGATATACATTTAGTCATAAGAAACCAAGTCTAAGTAATGAACTACTTCATAGAATTTTTTTCAATGTTTATCTTCTTAACTTAGTCATAAATGATAATGCTAGCTTTAGGCAACCGACTATGGTGTTTTCATTTATATGAATAAGACATTTCTTATGTTTTAAATAAAGCTAAAACATTCTATAATTATTATGCATTTAATCATGTGATTAACCTTTCTTTTACTTATAATGATGAATATTTAAAAGCTTTTTGTTGTAATAATACTTTTATCAAAATCATACGTTAGGTATATGTATAAAAGTATACTGCCCGACCTATAACCTAGTATAGAACATTGATTATGTTAATGTAATACGTCCTATGGGTACGACCCGTATTATACTACCACTTTCCTATTTATTTACAATATATAACTCATGTTTTTTAGGCATGGTTTGTATGTAACTATTGTATCCTTATAATCAACCAATTGTCAACCTATTATAAATCATACCTTTTTTTTCATTTCATATAATAATCATTTCATATTATCTCTATAAATCTTTCATATAATCATAAAAACACACATATCATGCAACAACTATCTATACATATAACTACACATATAATCCTGTTTTACTGTAGAGAGAGGAAGTGTAGAGGAGCGGCAGCTGACCCACTTGCTGATTTATTTTTAACCTATTCTTGAAACACATATATCGAAGTTGTATGAGTTGTGGGCTCAGTGAGTAATCATCTATAATTATAATTCATTTTATAAACTTTACTATCTTGAAATCCCATACTCTTTCACATAATCTAATTTTGTTGTTCTATTCTTTTTGGTATGCTAATTTGTATCAGTTATTTCTTTGCATTCATTTTAGATTTACTATGATCATAAGTCGAACTCATTCATACATAAACATCAAACATCCTATAGCAGTTAATACTGCTCTTGTCAGCGAAAGCTTTAAACCATAGTAGTCTATGCTGCTCCTGTCATTTTTTTTTATTTTTAAAATCATCTCAATTACAATCATGATCGTATTCGTAAATGGAATCATTCATATTAGTCTGGATTACATATCATGCAACTATCAACTTATGTTGTATATACTTATGTTTCCAGATATACCTAACTTCTATCTCCCTATTGTTAACTTTTGTCTCCCCAATCCTAACTCCCATCTCCTTAAATCCCTTCTTCATATGATCGATCATATGCTCAATAGTCTATTATAAAGATTAGAATTGGAACACAAGTTAATGAAGATTAATTTTGGCCAAACCAATTGCCAAAGAACCTAATTGCTTATTGCCTATTTGTTAGAGAGAAAGAATACTATTTTATTACAAGATTGAGAACAAAAGCAAAAGTTGAATGTTATGGCCTATAACTAAGTGCCAAAGTTATGCGTATGTGTATGCAATCAAATAATACAGGGGAGTAAAACTCAACCTAGATATCTTACCCAAGAGAATCAACTGCTTACTATTCGAGTTCTTATTATCTATTAAGATTCCAATAAGGTTGATAGTTGATTTTAACTAAACCTAAACTACGCAAATTTAAAAGCGACTAATCTAAAAGGCGAGTAAAATTAAGCTCAATAAAATAGAATAAAAAATAAAATAAAATGAAAGCAATTAACAATGCATTAAACTAAACCATCAAAATAAATTAGACTTGCAATTTTATTTCTTTAAAGCATCAAAACAACATTCAAACAAGAATTCAAATCTAAAACTTAAAAACCCAACCTATAAAACTAACCAAACCATGAACTAAGCATTAAAACATAAAGCAATTATCACTAAAACAAAAACATAATCAAAATCAACAGTAAATGACAACATAAATTCAAAATCTAAAGGAAACAGTGCAGAAATTGAAAGGAAAGCAATGAAATGCGATGAACTTCAATCCCAAATGATTCTAACATCATCTAATCCAACATCTAATCAAAAACCTGCAATAAACTAGTGAATAGATTCAGAATCTGAAATATAAATGGAAAATACTATAAACATAAAGGAAATGCAGAATTGTAAAGGAAACCATGAACTGAACAATATAATCTATGGAAAATTGATCTAAACCTATTTCTAAAGTGTTGCCCTAATCCTTAATTATTTATTCTAGTTTGATACTCCCTAATCTAATGTTAAAATTTCATGTTTGAAACCATCAAACCCCCTCTTAAGAGGAACATAATGTTCATAGCCTCGATACAACTGTGTTGATTTCTACACAGGTCATGCTTTGTTTTCTGTTAGATAGCACGATTATGGCGATGCAAACATAACCATCATGCTGAAATCATTGTAGGTTCTATTAAGCATTGTCCCCGTGTTCATAAAAACATGCACCTTGCTGTGAAGAAATATTAAATATGATGAGTGTGCTCTCATTCAGTAAGTTGTGCATGTAAATCTTTGCATGATTTATGGTCGATACAGGCTGTGTTGATCCAACACATCAGGCATGTTCTTACTGTTATTGCTAAAGTGTTTTTCTAATGCCTAATTTGCCATTCTAATATGATGCTCACAAATGTAATTTTGAAACTTCATTTTTGAAACCCCTAAAAAACCTCCTTCTTAAGAGGAACACATTGATTAGAGCCTTGACACGAGCATGTCAATTTCCACATAAGCCATGCTCTATGTTTTTGTTAAATAGGATGGTTCCCATGCTGCTAGCACACCCGTCAAGCTAAAATCATTGTAGGTCTTATGCAGCTCGATCCTTGTATTGACCTACAAAGGTTCCGTATTGTCAAGAAACATTCAACACGATGGGTATGCTCTCATGTATTAGGGCATGCATTGAAATCTGGGAATTATTTATTGTCAACATGACCTGTGATAGTAAAATATAACTTGAGGAATAGTTCAAGTACCATAATCTCTTACTCTAGAGGAAATGCTGAAGGTTAAAGAAATATTCACAAATTAAGCAGGATTATTCTCTATAACACAAAGATTTGAAGAATCTAGTTTATACATAGGTTTAGTAAGAGCATGAAAACTTTTATAGTTATTTATGATAATATCCTAATTATTGAAAATAAAATTTCAACATTGAAAAGTTAAGAAATGGTTAAAAATGTTTTACAACAAATGGATTTTATAAACCAAGTTGATATATAATATCAAGATCTATAAGGATAAACAATTGGTTTTAGGAAATAAGTCATGTAAGGTATAGTAGAAAGGTTTTTAACTATTTTTATATGTCTAACTTAAAAGAAAGAGAATGAGCCCATCTCTAAGATAGATTATCTAAAGTAGTAGTAACTCTCCATATATAAAGAAAGATAAAAAGATTATGGATAGAATTCTATATGTTTATAACATATATTATGAAGGTTGTAATAGTACTTAAAATCAATGTTGCTCATTAATTTAGAAAGTTTGAAAAATTTGTTTATAGTGTTTTAAAGTGTTAAAAAGGATCAACCATATATGGATATGGAAACTTCTTGTCCATTTGAGAATGGATAGTGATTATAAAAGGAGAATACATTAATATTGCTAAAGACACATCTAAAGTAATAGTGAAAGTTCAAATTCTACATAAACTAAGTGATTTACAATAAGAGAGGATATGTAAAGGTGATTTAGTGAAATAAGAACATTATTGAGTTAAGAACTTTTCCAAGTTTCGTAAAATAGAGTAAATTTTTTCAATGATTGAAACAGAATCAATGCAAAAGATAGGCATTATGATCAAACAAAATGCAAAATTAGAAGATATCATATGATTATAGTCATAATCAGGGAGATGATATCAATCTTATAAAATAAAGAGACAAGTGAGGAAAAATTTTTATGATAGCAGTTAGTTGAGTTTATAGCTAGTGGGAGATTGTTAGTGTAAGCTTTAAATCCAATATAGTTTTTTGAAATAGACTTATTTATCATTATATGAGAATGATAGAAATAATGAAAGTACATTTTATCTTCCTTAATTCTTACACATAAGGAAGAGATAGAATGATCAAAGATGTTAGACTTGTTTAATTATCGTGTAAAACACTAGATGATGAAACATGTGGATAAAGGATAACATCTAAAAATCCCTTATTAATGATGGTCGATAGGAGTTAAAATCAAATTAAACTAGGATGTTAATTTGTGAGATGATTGTGCTTCACCAATCATAGATCATGGATGACATAGATACATCTAAGAGAGATACATTGGATTGATCTTCCAAATGAGAATGTTACATGGTAAAATAAAGTCATAAACATCCTTATAGTGATTCTTAAATTTGAGTCCTTCGTTCAGAAGTACTTAAGAGTCTTGGTTGAATTTTAACATACTTTGACATATACAAAAAGTGACGTGTAACAAGGTTACAGTAATGTATGAATGAATATTTTTAGTTCATGCTGATGTGACCTTAAAAAAGTGAATGAAATTGTCACTCTCAAAAGAGATATGATATCATTAGTCATTTAATGTGTGATGCTAAGTTATGTGCGCCTGCACCCAAGTTATATTAGGAGATCATAAGTTTGGGATTATTAGTTCCTAAAGTAAGATCAAGAAAGTGACAGTACATAATAGGGATGACTTGTTCAATGCATTATCTTGTCATGATATTAAAATGCAAGGGACCATATAAGAAACTACAAGGCATAAAATGCACTAGTTTGGAACAAAAAGGCAAAATCAGTAATTTTAGCACTGTGGTAATTTTGAAAGAAAATGTTCCCAAAATGTTAATATAATTGTTACTAAGTCAATTATGTTAAAAAATATTATTTATAGACATTGCGGGATTTTCTATGATTTAATTTAAATTAAATGCATAGTAAAAATCAAAATGGAAATTTAAGGCAAAATATTATCCATGTAGATAATTTATTTCTTAATTAAGAAGTGTTTGGATAGAATAAGAGGTTTGTCCTAATGAAGTTTGTCAGCCATATTTTGTGTCATAATAAGAAAGAAAATAATTTTTTTGTCTTTAATTAATTTCTTATTATCTTAACGAGTTATAATATAATTATAACTCATATTTAAGGTATTTAAATTTAAATTAAATTATAGATTATTAATCAGAATTAAACTCGAAACACCAAAGTTTATAAATAGCACACTTAACACACAAGTTAGGGTAATACCACTTTTGCATAAACATGGGCAGCAATACATTAGAAAAAAAAGGAGGTTTTTCTTTTTATTTGCGTGGCCTAATTAAGATTTTATTTATTCCATTTAAAATAAACTTCAAACCTTGATTTTATCTCTCTTAAGGAGAAATAAAATTAGTTTTGATCTTTTTAAGTGTGTGTGTGAGAGTAGAGGGTAATCACTCAAGGGTAGTCCTTATATCTCAACAACAACAAGGTGCATGTTTATGATAAGAAAATTAAGGTCAAAATTTTCTTGATCTAATTCTTCAATACTGTGGTTAATCATTTTGTTGAAGTTTTTTTCTTAAAATCTTAAATTCCCATGCATTATGTTTAATCTTAGTAATAGAGAATGCCCAACACATGATACATGCAAATTTTGTGTACATAATTAAAGAGGTCCATTTTCATGTCATGTTCTGCATGATCTAAATTTTACAAAAACTTTATTCATGTTTTAATTAACCAACTTAAATAGAAGAAGTTATGCAAAAAAATTTGAGCGTTACATTTAGTGGTATCAGAGTGAGAAATCCCTTATGGATAGTTACATGGTGTTCATAGCCTGTTCATAAAAATGATTTCCTAATCAGTTGTTGATTTTTAAATTTTAGGAATGGGTTCTAGAGATGACAACATACCTGACCTAATTGAGCCCTTGAAATCCATGTAAGGATATGTCCCTGTGACATCGTAGGAAGGGCATCACTCACAAATGAATGCTCCTCCCAAAACCACATGTATAATTGGATATTTGAAATGATCCAACATATGGAAAAGGTTATAAGATCTCAGGGAGACTAGACTATGACCAAACAGGCTGCATATGCCATTGCATATGAATGACACAAAACTAAGGTGCTCCAACGTAAAGGCATCTAGAGTATAGGGATGATTGGTGGCTTTTACAGTAAGTAAAAGCTCAAATATGCCATAACATTATTTTAGAAGGAAACCTATGATTGGTGGAATATTTTCCTAGATAGTAGGAGCGGGCCCATGAGCCTCACGTAGGCAGGTATCTTGTAAAAAATTTCCAATAAGTATGCACCTCTATGTACTGAAGTAGCACAAAATGGAGTTCTTTAATTTTAAGAAATGGGAATTATCTGTGGCAAAACATAAAGTAGAAATCTAGATAATTTCTAAGTTTCTCCTGGAGGAGGCCTCCATTAATGAGATGTGTCAAGATAGGTTTGAGAGGAGCATCAAGTTAGAAATTAGAGAGAGAATAGCCTCTCATGAGACTACCTTTTAGATTTTTGAAGAGATTGCCCTCTGAGCATAAGAGAAAACAATGGAAAGGAAAACAATAACTAACAAGAGGGAAAAAAATTTGGCAGTTCTAATGGCTCTTATAGACAGTAAAGAGGAGGATCACAGTTCTTTAGTGTCTTTAACAGGGTTCTGGCAAGAGAAGGGCTCGAAAGGGTTAGAGGCATTAGTTTTATATGTAGCACCACCATATGCCATTTTGAGGGTATAGGGCAACAAGGTGGAAGCAGTAGAGGATTCACATATTTTTACTATGATTTAATGCAAAAAAATGGTGAGGGAATGCTTTTAGAATAATAATGATGAGAGAAAAATTGTAGACGGTGTATATAGTAGCATTAGTAATGAAAGGACTACTATTACAAGTGGCTTGGTTAAAGAAGGTTATAGAGGGTCATCTGGTAGGACTGTTAAGGCATCACATGCTCCAACAACAACAGCAACACCTCAGGCTTGAGTATATTCTATTACACAATATAAGGCAACAGAGTGTCCCAACATCATTACCGGTACAATTATTATAGTCCAAAGCTTATAACTTGATTGATCCTTAATCATCATGCTCTCTTATAAATTTATATTTTTGGGCAATATGTAAGGGAATGATAAAAATACTAAGATACCCTATACTATTATCTATACATGAGAAGGGTTCTCTAATATATTATATGGTATCTAGTACTACTATAAAATCGCAAGAGAATAAAAATTAGAAGTAAATTTGATTAGGATATCAATGAAAGAGTTTGATATTCTCATAGGAATAGATTGAATAATGGAAAATCAAGCAATGCAAAAGAGGTGGCAATAAAAGTAGAAAATAAACAAAAGGTAGTTATGGTGGGTAAACAAAAGATGATTCTTACATTTTTATTTTGGTAGTGGTAGTAATAAGATTGATTAATGATGGGTGTAACACTTTCTAAATTAATGTGGTGGATGAGGTAGAAGAGCTTCTTGATGTAATTCTCAAGGACCTACTAGGATTACCCTTTAGAGGGAAGTCAATTTTGACATAGAGATGGTGCTGAGAGAAGCTCTCATTCCTATACCTCCTTTTGGATGGCTTCAGTGGAACTGAAGGAGTTATTGTATTAATTAGAGCAATTATTCAGAAAGGATTTTATATTGTCAAATGTGTCGTTGTTAGTAGCCCAGTGTTATTTATAAAGAAGAAAGAGAGGAGCGTGTGATTGTGCGTTCACTACTGATAAAAAATTGCTTAACAATCAATAACACATATCCTTTACCAATGTATTATGATATCCTAGAACGGTTTAGTGGGGTTAGAGTATTTTCTAAGATTGATTTATAGTCAGGCTACTGATAACTAAGGGTGGAAGAATAGTCCATTCGAAAGATAGCTTTTTGAACTCAATATGGATACTTCAAGTTCGTAGTTATGTCATTTTGTCTCATAAATTAGCTTGTTCAATTCAATGTCTTTGTTGAAAAATATTTCCAGCCTTTCTTAGATTATTTTATTTTCATCTTTATTGACAACATACTAATGTACTCCATAACAAAAACAAATGCTAAGAGCATTTAAAAGTGACTCTAAAGACATTAAGGGAGAGACGATTGTATTCAATATTTAATAAATGAAAATTTTAGGTAAATGAAGTGCTATTTTTAGGACATGTGATTTTCAAGCACAACATCTATCCTAATCCTCTTAATATTAAGATTGTCAATCTTTTGAAAGTGGGAAGCACCAAAGAGTGTGATAGAGGTGCATAATTTTCTATGTTTGTCAGGCTACTATCCAAGATTCATAACAATGATGGGACTACTTAAGAAAAACACTTTACACATGTAGAATGAACATTTCCAGAAGAGTTTTGAGGAATTAAAAAACAAATTAAGTAAGGCCCAATTCTAGTGCTACCCATTGAGGAAGTGGAATATGTGGTTTATACATATCCATCTAAATTGGATTTAGGTAGAGTTTTTATGCATGAGGGTAAGGTACTTGTGTATACCTCCATACAATTTTGATTGCATGACTTCAAATATCCAACCCATGAATTTGGGTTGGCATTTATAGTGCACACTCTTCAGCTGTGGTGACACTATCTATATGATGAGACTATTAAGGTGTTTACAAAACACAAGAATATGGGATATTTAATTACATAAAAGGATTTGAACTTGCAAAAAAATTGTTCAAAGGATTTTATCAAATATTATGACAGTACGATTGAGTATTATATAGGAAGCCAAATTTTTTTGTTGATTCATTGAGCCTAAAAGAACAAGAACAATAAGACTCTTTTGGTTGTAACATGGAATCCCTTTTCTCTTTATGGGAATTAATAGTTTATTTGTATATTATTGGAGATGGGTTACAGGAAAATATTCATGTACATCCTTAGATCCAAGATAGGATATTGGGAAAACAGGGAAAGGATGCTTATTTAATAAATGTAAAGAGAAAATTTAAGAAAGGGAAGGTGGGGAAATCTCATTGATTAGATGAGGAAGGAACTGTGTATTATGGATAATGTTTATTTGTATTCAAAATATGAAAGTTAAAAGAGGAAACTATGAATGAGGCTCGTTTCACCCCATATATTGTTCATCCAAGTAGTACAAAAATCAACCAGGACTTGAGAGAATCTTATTGCTGACAAAGAATGAAATTGGAGGTAGCAAACTATGTCAGTTGTTGTTAGTCTTGTCAACAAATTAAGGGAGAGCACCAGGCCCTGATAAAAAAATTAAGAGAACTCATTATTCTCTAGTGGAAGTAGGAAATGATATCGATGTACTTTATTGTATGATTGCTGAGGACATTTAAGCGTCACGATGTTGTATGGGTAATTGTGGAATAGTTAACCAAATCGACACATTCCTTAACAATATAATATGATGGTGCACTTGATAGATTCGAAGAATGATGCATGAATGAGAATAAGAGATTACATTTAGTGCCAGCATCTATAATGTATAATTGAGATCTATGACTCTTGTTGCATTTTTGGACAGTTTACTGAGGTGATGGCTACCAATTTACATTTTAATACCATATTTCATCTCAATGGACAATTAAAGAGGAATAACTAGACATTAGAGGATATGATGAGAGCATGCATTTTAGATTTTAGAGGTAACTGGGATGAGATCTTTACATTGATTGAAATACAACACTATAGTTTCCACTCTGGCATTAAGATGACACCATATGAAGCATTGTACATAAGGAAATGTAGGAGCACGATGTAGGATGTAGAAGGTTAGCAATAGCGAGAAAGGTTTAAGTTGGCTTAAGATTCTCTGGAAAAGTTAGAGGTTATGAAACATTATATGAAACTTACACAAGGTAATTAACATATTTATGATGACAGGAATTATAGAGCGATGACTATAAAGTAGGGGAACGAGTATTCCTACAGGTATCACCGTGGAGGGGTGTGGTAATATTTGGGTAGAGAGATAAATTAAGTCTGAGGTATATTGGACCATATGAGATCATTGAGAGGATTGGTCCTCTAGCATACCATTTGAGATTGTAAAAGGATATGTCACGACTACATGATCTATTTCTTGTCCCAATTCTTCGAAGTCATGTAAATCAAAAGCCATAGATAGAACTCATGGACAATCTATCATATATTGATGAGCTAGTATAAATTCTTAATAGATATGTGATGAATTTTTAGAATTGTGAAATTCCATTGGAAAAGATAAAGTTGAGTTTCTACTTGCTTGGAGAGGCTATTTGGCAAATCAAGGAAGGCATGATGGAACATTAGATTTTTTAATTTAACTTACTAAGAATTTATGTCTGAATGCCAAAATTCGTAAATCATGTTTTCAAATAAAATAAGGGATTTTGCACCAACTTTTTACAAAAATAACCAATAAGGTGATAAGAAACGAAAGAGGAAAATAGATATGCACTATTAAAAGCAATCACCAATGTTCGGTCGTATACAAAATATGCTGTTATTTTGCGGAAGCAATGGAAAATGATTTACAAATTTAAAGTATGTAAATGTCGTATCTATATAAATATTCGTATAAATGTACAAAAAGGTAATTAAAACCAAAAGCTAAGGAGCGTCGACCTTCTTCAAGTATTGCACTGTTTAGAACCACCAAAAAGTACAGTCTCACCGCTAACTATTGTTGCTTTGCACAATTAACATAAAAACACATGCATCGTGAGTAATTAATACTCAGTAAGTGTACCTACAATATTTATCGAGGTAGTTAATGCTTAATTACTCGTTGTTTATGTATTTTAGATGTATTATTCATGGGTGGAGCTTTAGCTCTCTTAAATTCTCTAACTTCCCAATTTTACATGTCATTCATCCATTACAGTTTTCATTTTACAATCTTGGATTTTCCCTTTTTATTGTAAGGGAACGGTCTGGGAAACAGTTTGGTTAACCCATTTTCCAGCCCATTACAACCCTTCTATTTACCTCTAGTAGTGAAACAGTTTGGGGAACGACTTCGGCAAACTATTTCAGAACCCGTTCCAAACCCTTTGGAACTTACTAAAGATAAATTATTTTGGGAAACAGCTTGGGTTTCCGATTTTCCTACCTGCTCAACCTTCTGTTTCCAGCAATACACAACACACTTAACATCTTAACTCACTCAAACATGTAATTTAATTTCACACTAACACAATTTTGTTTTTAAGCATACACTTAAATACTAATCACATTTCTCAAATTTACAATACCAAGTCAAAAAATAATTCATCAATTCATAACTCATTCATATTCACAAAACATTTCACATTATACAAACATGGCATTCATCATTCAAATCGTGCATGCTACACCTTATAGTCAAGATGAATTCAATCCAATGCTAATGCATTTTTTCACACAACTTATGCCTGTTCGATCAATGTTGATCAACATTAGGATATTCATTGTTGTTTGATAATGTTTAAAATGATGAAATTGAGAAAGATTGATTGTAGGGTAATTTGATCAATGGGGATATTGTTGAACAGATAAATCAATGGCTAAGGACAAAAATCTGCACGTAAATAACATACATTATGTTTGGGATAAGTCACATTATTCTTAAAGAATACCCAGAAAATTCAGATCTGTAAGCATGCTGAGTAACATATGTTAAAGTCAAAGTAAACGTACATTGAGGACAGATAACGTACGTTAAGAAGAAAAATAACGTGCGTTAATGGCATCAGGATTTCCACCAAAAGTTTATGTTTCTTTTTGTTTCTCCCTAAAAATAGAATGTGCAATGAAATGAGAATCCAAACTATTTTTGGAACGTACGTTATGGAGGATGGTAACATAGGTTAATGGGCTGACAAAGTATAATTGATAGTTTTAAAAAGTTGAGTAACAACTCTATTTTTGTGTCTAACGACTCTACAAGCTAAAGATGGTATAAAGACCTCAAAGAAAGGCAAAAATGTGTAAGAAACATTATGAGAATATTATAAATTATCTTATTCATCTATTTTGAAAGAGAATCTCCTTAATCTTACATTTATTCTTCTTGAAACAACCCAGGGTTATTTGCATCATCATGTTTATTTTGTAATGTTCTCACTTACCTTGAAAGCGAAGTTGTAAAAGTTCACACTTAGCTTGAAAGTGTATACTAGAGTTCTCACTTAGCTAGAAAGTAATTATTGTAAAGATTTCTCACTAAACTAGAATGTGACACTTACTGAAGTGGTTTAAAATCCTTAGTAGAGGTACTAAGGTAGTGGATTAGGCAAGGTTATTGCTGAACCACTTATTCCTTATGTTCCCTATTGTTTGTTTACTTTTCCACCAAGTGTTTGATAAAATTTTGAAAAGAAGCCAAAAACTGAGCATACATGATTCAACCCCCTCTCATGTATCCAACAATTAGTATCAGAGTAGGAAACTTTTATTTAAGGCTTTACATCCTAAGGGTTGAAGATTCATAATGGCTTTGAACTTTGGTGGAAGCAATGAAGTCTATGGTTATTTTTCCTATTTACCACTATTCTTTGATGGCTCTAACTACATTATGTGGAAGAAAAGAAGGATGTTTTTCATTAAATCTCAAAGCGTTGAAGAGAGAAAGTGAGTTCACTAATGAAGATTAGAAAGGTGGACAACTAAACTCCAAAGCTATGCAAATGTTTTATTGCGCATTGAATCTGTAAGACTTGAATCGAGTTGCTTCTTGTGAGAATACTAAGGAAATATGAAAGATTCTTGTAGTTACTCATTAAGACATAACTTAAGTAAAGGAGACCAAGATCAATATGTTTCTTCATGACTATGATCTCTTCAAAATGAAGGAAGGTGAAGGAATCACTTCCATACTAGATCGGGTTGTATAAATCACAAATGAGTTGACATCTTATGGGAAACCAATTCTTAAGAGTGACAAGGTGAAGAAAATATTGAGGTCTCTTCCCAATTAGTGGGATGCCATGGTCACAGCCATAATGAAATTGAAAGATTTGAATAGAGTAGAGTTTAGTGCTCTTGTGGGATCCCTCTTAAATTATGATATTGTTCTAAAGTAAAGAGGCCTTAAGATCAAGTATAGGAAGAAGGCAAGGAGCATAGTATCGAAGGCATCTAATGAGAAAAGCTTTGATGAGCAAGAGGATGAAGATGAAGATGACAAAATAGCTCATTATGCTAAAAAAAAGTGAGAAAATATAAAGCACTCTTAGAAAGAAGGAAGGAAGATATGAAGAATGATGATGCTTGTTTTAAATGTGGAAAATTTAGTCATCACCAATGGAAATGTAGATTTGGGTCTTCATAGCACCCTCAAGTGAAGGCTAAAGGGAAAGCAAGAGAACCTTTCATAACCACCTGGACTGATGAAAAGGAAGAGGAAGAAAGAGAGGAGAGAACCAATCTTGCACTCATGGCATTTGAATTATATTCGAGTGATGAGAAGGATGAGGTAAATCACTTTACTAATGATGATGAATTACTTGATGCCTTTGAATCTTTACATGTTGGTTACTCAAATGTAATTAAGGCTAACAAGTTTCTTAAGAAGAAAAATATGTTAGTAGAGTGTGAGAATGAAGATTTGCTTAGAAAACTGAATAACTCTTGTGATCATTCTCATTGCATGGTTGAATTTGATTAGTTGACATTGTAACTTAATAAGGAAAAAGAGGAGTTTGACATCATCACTAGAAAGTATACCAATGGAAATGAAAAATTTGAAAAGATATTAAATATGCAAAGGTATACTCTATCTAAATGCGGTTTAGGATGTGATTAATTTTAGCATGGTAAACCTTTGATCAATAGGTTAGAATTGAAATTGCCTAAATAAGGTAGATGCTTGAAAAATGGTCATAGTTCTCATAGATTTTTAGCTCTTAGAAGAACCCTTCATGTGAAGAAAATATGGGTTCCTATGTGACGCCAAATTTTGCAAACTTTATTTTTTGAGTAAACCTGGAATTTTTGCACTCTATTTTTTTTAAACATAAGAATAAGAGAGAGAAAATGGAACATAATTTTGCCCAAAACATAAAATACTAACCAGAGTGGAACAATGCATCAATATGTTTCAAAATACAGAACCAAATGGAAAACAGTTTTACATGCCATCTTCATAATGTTCATATATATATATATATATATATATAATTTGTGCAAGCATACAAAACAATCATAATCAAAACCCTAGGAGCTCGACCTTCAAGAAGTATCGCACCACTAGCCCTGTCAAAAAGTCATCCCATCCTTGATACCTGTCACTATGCACACATATACACAACAAAACTAGGAGTATATAGAAATACTTAGTAAGTGAATCCCTATAGTTGTTATGCTGAACGCACATGGGAACCTTCGGCCTAACACGACCTAGACTCCACACAATTATAATTATATCCAACTCATAATCATCAATTCTCTCATAATATATCAATTAGCCTATCACTTGCAAAACAACATTTCGAGCATCTCGCATAATCAATCACACAACATCTAGTCATAACCACATTCATAAGTCTCACATAAAATCAGTAAAACACAATCAAGTCATCTTACTTCTTAGATTCATTCATGTTCATAAACCAACCATACCACAATCATGCACATTAGTATCATCCCAATACAAGCCAACATCACATAATAGCATATAACTTATCATGTCTCAGACATGATCGATTCATACTATCTTTCCACATTAAGTCACACTACCTCATAAGATCATTCGTGCCTTAAGCACACCAAATGAACATATATTCAATTCACATAACAAACACAAGCACTCACATTAGACATTCACAAGCCAAACACGAATTCTAACCATAATTCATACACATTCGTTTCCATGTAATCGATATCAAGTATGGATAATCAATACGATGAATGGTAATTCATTTGCACACACAAATGATGTGCTCTGGAGCCCTTTTTAAGAGAGAGTCCACTCTCTTCATCATTTGTGAGCATAAGCTCCATTTCATTTGTGAGCCGAAGCTCCATTGTGAGCCATAAGCTCCCTTTTAATCACAACTTGGGCAAAAACCCCTTTTTTTCTTTCCTCAAGGCATGAACGTACAAATGCTCATGAAAATGGTCATTGTCATGAATGAATGCCAATTATGCATTCCACATCCATATACAATCTCATCATGAGTATGCACATTCTTCCATATGGCCATCTCGTAGCATCCATCCTCATCATAACAATTTAAGGTACTCATAATGTACACATGCATATTCATTCTTC
>CANYCX012193502.1:0-14228 GCA_948193385.1 Breynia disticha f. nivosa | reverse complement strand
TTTATTGGCATTTACATTGTTTGAAACCGCAAAGCATAGCTTCCACATTTATGATACTTTTATTTTGTATTTGGCCGGTTTAAAGAAAATGCATGTATGCCACTATTGATTATATATATATATATATATATATATATATATATATATATATATATATATATGTATATATAACTTTATTTGAATGGAACAATGTTTGTTTTAAAGAAAAAAAATGGTTGCCAAAATCATATTTATTAAAAAATGGACTTAAGCAAAATTGGGGTTCACAAAGCCTCCTACTTATTCGTGCAGAGGTATAGGTACCTATTCCAGCGGAGATATGGGGTTAGTTTGTTATAATTGCTAGCAACTGGGTCATTTTGCTATAGACTATCCACAGAGACAGGGTGTACCAAGTGTTGATATTTCAGGGCAGAGTAGTGTTGGTGAGGTTAAGCCTACAGTATTGACAGGTATTGAAAGAGGTAGAGATGGTAGAGGTTCTAGTTCTACTTATAGGGGACGACGGCCTCAAGAGGTAGAGTAGTTGGTACAGTTGGAGCTAGTGGATATAGCGAGCCAGCAACTCCAGTTGAGTCAGCACCACAGGCTTGAGTTTTTGCTATGACCACATATGAGGCAGCAAAGGATCTAGATGTTATTGCTGGTACTATTTCTATCTTTACATAGACTACTTCAGTACTGATTGATCCAGGTTCTACATGCTATTTTGTGAGTGAGTCTGTAGTAGACCATATTGGAGGTAGTATAGAGCGTCTGGGTTATACTGTTTCTGTATTGATGCTTGCTGGTGGTGTTATGTTAATTAGACACATATTACAGCATTGTGAGCTCAAATTTGGCGAGTCAACTTATTTCGTCGATTTAATTGTTTTGAGGATGGCAGAGTTGAGGATTATTCTATGTATGGATTGGTTATCAAAAAATCATGCAATGGTCCACTGATATTTGAAAGAAGTTGTGATTGAGGTTGACGATGATAGACGTGTATTGTTAGTAGGCGAAAGGAAGATTATTCCTTCTTACCTGATTTCAGCAGTGATTGCTGCGAGGTTGATGCGAGAAGGGTTGTCATGCCTATCTTGCTTCAGTAGTTAATCTGAATCAACCCACATTAGAGGTGCGAGATGTAGAGATTGTTTGTGAGTATCCTAAGGTATTTCTTGACGTGTTACTAGGATTGCCACAACAGTAAGAGGTTGATTTCACGATAGAGACTCTGCCGAGAGCAGCACCAGTTTCTATTGCACCTTACAGGATGTCAACTGTTGAGTTACATAAGTTGAAACGACAGCTGAAGGAGTTATTACAAAAAGGTTTCATACGACCTAACGTGTCTCCTTGGGGAGCACCAATGTTGTTTGTACAAAAGAAGGATGGTAGTATGCGATTGTGTATCGTCTATCGTGAGTTGAATAAAGTGACAATGAAGAATAAGTATATGTTGCCTCGGATAGATGATTTGATTGATCAGTTGCGGGTAGCTACAATGTTTTCTAAAATTGACCTCAGATCAGGTTATTGGCAGTTGAGAGTTAGTTCGATTGAGAAGACAACTTTCAGGATGCGTTACAGGCATTTCGAGTTCATTGTTATGCCATTTGGGTTGAATGCACCAGCGGTATTTATGGCATTGATGAATATCGTATTTCAGCCTTATTTAGTTCAGTTTGTGCTCGAGTTGTTGAAAGAAAAAGAGTTGTACGCAAAATTCAGTAAGTGTGATTTTTGGATGTCAGAGGTTGCCTTTCTAGGACATGTGATCTCAGCAGAAGGAGTGAAACTTGATCCTAGTAAGATAAAAGTTGTGTAAGAATGACAAGTACCAAGAAATGTATCAGAGGTACGCATTTTTCTGGGTTTAGCAGGTTATTACCGTCGTTTTATCGAGGATTTTTCGAGGATAGCTAGACTGATGACTCCTTGTTGAGAAAGAATGTTCCATTTGTCTGGAATGACAACTGTGAAGCGAGTTTATGGGAACTGAAGAAGAGATTGGTTGAAGCTCCAGTTCTAATGTTACCTAGTTAGGGAGGTGGATTTGTTGTTTATACGGTTGGTTTTGGAGCTAGGTTGCATATACTTCACGACAGTTACGACCGCACAAGACCAACTACCGGACACACAATTTGGTGTTAGCAGCGATCATTCATGCTTTGAATGTTTAGCGGCATTACTTATACGATGAGACTTTTCAGATATTCACTGATCATAAGAGTCTCAAGTATGTTATGACATAGCGAGAGCTAAATCTTCGGCAGAGGAGGTGGATTGAGTTGTGGAAAGATTACGACTGCACGATTGAGTATCATCCTGGAAAGGCGAATGTTGTAGCTGATGCCTTGAATAGAAAAGAAAAAGGGGATGATGATTCAGTGACTTATAGAGCAAAGTTATTATTTCCTTTGCGAGAGATGTGAGCTCAGTTGGATTTGATTGAGGATCAGATGTTAGCCAACATTAGCACTTGACCTTAGATACGAGATATGATTGCTGATCGTCAGAAAGAAGATGATCATCTGATGCAGATCAAAAAGAAAGTAGAATGAGGAAAGGTACCTACTTTAAACCGACTTGATGATAATGGTGTATTCTATTATCAGGATAGACTGTACGTTCCAAATATTTCAGAGTTGAAGAACGAGCTGATGAGAGAGGCTAATTCTTCTCCTTTATCAGTTAATCCTGACAGTTCCAAAATGTATCGAGATTAACGAGTGTTGTATTGGTGTGTATATATGAAGAAGGATATAGCTGAACTTGTTGCGAGATGTCTCCAGTGTCAGCAGATTAAAGCATAACATCAGGCTCCAGTAGGAAAACTGAGACCACTTGAGATTCTGGAGTGGAAATGGGAGAAGATCACCATGGATTTTATTATCGGTTTACCGAGAATGTTTTGACGTCATGATGCTATTTGGGTTATTATTAATAGACTGACAAAATCAGCTCTCTTTTTAGCTATCCGACAGGATCATACGTTGGATAGACTTGCTGGGTTGTATATTGCTAAGATTGTCAGATTACATGATGTTCCTATCTCTGTTGTGTCTGATCATGATCCTAGGTTTACATCGCGATTTTGGCAGAGTCTTTAGGATGTGATGGGTACTCGACTGAGGTTGAGTACGGCTTTCCGTCCGCAAACTGATGGTCAGTCAGAGAGGATGATTCAGACAGTGGAGGATATGTTATGAGCATGTATTTTGGAGTCTGGTGGTAGTTGGGACGATCACTTACCTTTAGTTGAGTTTGTATAAAATAATAGTTATCATTCTAGTATCGGGATGGCACTATACGAGGCATTATACGGGAGACAGTGTAGGACTCCAGTTTACTGGGATGTTGAGGGTTTCCTACACATTGAAGGACCAGAGCTAGTTCAACAAACCATGGATGAATGTTGTGAAAAGATGTATGCAAGCATCTCAGGATAGTCAGAAGAGATAGTACGAACGACATCAACGAGAGATAAAGTATGTAGTCGGTGATAGGGTTTTCTTACGAGTTTCACCCTAGAGAGGTGTGATTCGATTTGGTAGACATGGAAAGTTGAGTCCTAGGTATATCAGACCGTACGATATTACAGAGAAAGTAGGACCACTAGCTTACAGACTGAGGTTACCAATAGAGTTGTCCCGATTACACGATGTATTCTATGTTTTTATGTTGAAACGGTACCGATCAGATCCTAGCCACGTATTGAGTGCTCCAGAGTTGGAGATTTCTGATGATTTGACTTATAAACAGGAGCTTGTTGAGATATTAGATAGACAGGTGAGACAGTTGAGGAATCGCGAGATTCCGATGGTTTTGGTGAAGTGGAGTTTTCATTCACTAAGAGAAGCGACTTAGGAGGTTGAGTCAGATATGCGACGACAGTACCCATATCTTTTTCCTGATTCTACCTCTGAGCATTGAGGTACATTCTGATTTCAGACTTGATATTGAATGTTCTTACTTAGATTTACTTTAGAGTTTCCTGATTTGAAATTTCGGGGACGAAATTTTCTAAGAGGAGGAGAATTGTAACATCCTGGGAATTTTTTCATCGTGAAATTATGATAAATAAATGTTTAAACATCAACATATAAATGTTGATCAAAGGTTGATATAAGGTTGACACGAAATAATCAAAGAAAATCAGAGAAATGTTGAATAAGTGGAGTACACACGGTGGACAACTGAGTACGCGCCCTCATGCCGACCACACTACTACACCTTCCACCACGTTTAGTGTGTTGTGTGCTTGAAAAATTTATAAACGAAACAATCGAGACTTCCACTTAAACCTTAATATACTCAACTTCATTTCCTGAGAAAATTCGAGGAAGAGAGATATGAGAAAGTGAGATTTGGATCAAGGATAGTGATTTGGAGATTGATTTCTTACATCCTTGATCCTAGATTGATTAAGGTAAGATGGTATAAAGAGTCATGGTTTACTTAAGGTTTATGACTTGGTATTTGCAGATTTGTATGAACTTTAATTGTGTTTTGCTGCTGGAAATGATGAAACTCAATGGAAGGAGCTTGAATTGATGTTATGTATGTGTTAGAAAAGAAATTAGGAAGAAGAGTTGATGGAAAAGTGTGGAAAATAAAGGTTGACAAAGCATTTAGTTAAGGTTCATTGCTGGAAATTATACAAAATAGTAAGTATATGTATTTGATGAATAAATGTTGGAACCATATGTTATTGAATGATTAGAACTTGAATGAAACCATGGAATATGTTTTAGAAGAAAAATTCTTTAAATGGATGGAGTTTGGTAAGATGAATGCATAAGTAAAGTTGATAAAGAATGTTTTGATAATGTTAAGTAAAGAATGAATGTGTTAATGGATAGTTAATGCCTTGTATTATTAATTACATATAGGAGGATCTTTACGACTTCGGAGTGATTTCTGAGCTGTGTTAGCTTAGTTGATTTTGCTTATTTCGAGGTAATTGTTCTTACGCTTACATATTGATTCGTACTTTATTTTAGGCATCTTTATATATAAATAGAATTGGCCTATAATGATATTCTGAGTTTGCTAGATTCTAGATGAATCATATGACAATGTGATGTTTTGGTTCTTGATTGTTATGAAAATAATGAATGTGATATTAATGAATGTCTTTATTGACATATGTTTGACCTTTGTTTATTGGTTGATGATGTATAAAGCTTAGTTCCTTTATTCAATGAGATATTGATTAGCAATGATGAATTGCTTATGGTTGGATTGTATTTTTACCTTGTTTCAATTATAGTATGAAAATATTATCGTATGCTCTGTTTCTGATTTATTGACTTTGGTTAATATATGATTGACATGCTCTAGACGCCTAATTTGTTTTCATAAATGAGATTGTGATATGACAAAGCATATGATTGCTTTATTGAGCATGTTGAGCATACTGATTGAGATACAGGCTGGGCCTAATTATATTCCGAGAGAGATCTCGATGCTGGTTTGGGACCGATGATTTTGACCTGGGCTCGATGCCGTAATGGGTACGATGCCGGTCTGGGACCGAGGGAAAAATGAAAAGAAAAGAAAAAGAAAAAGAAAAGAAAAAGAAAAAGAAAAGAAGACCTCAGGCAGTCATTCGCATGTGATTGCATAGTAATCATATGCATTTGAGTCGTATTCATTTGTAGCATGTTTGATTCGTGTTTCTGATTTATGAATGCTTTATGATTGTTGATACAAGATTTATACTTGACTGTTAAGTAGAGTATATTTCTTATGTATGTTGGTATTTATGTTCATATTTGCACTGTTCTTATGAACACTGCATATTGTTCTGATATTTCATTCGCATACTAAAGTTTTATTCTTAGTGATAAATGGAAATGAGTATGATTGCTTGTTCAAGATTGGATTAATAATATGTGCTGGTGTGGACCCTACATGATTGAAATTGATATGATGGCAGAAGTATAAATGGTTGAGTTGTTTCATTAAGTTAGAGGAAGATCATATCTCCTATTGGGATATTGATTTTCCCTGCTCTAATTTAAATATACGAATCAATCATTGTGTAAGAAGCTTACTAAGTATTGACAAATACTCACCCTTTGTTTCAATTGTGTAAATGATGCGCAAGACGCAGATAGCTGCCACTAGACCAGAGTTGCAGTGATCTTACTCCAAATAGTTATTGTCAGAGGTCGAGCTCCATACATATATTTTTATGTGCTTCCACTTTTGAGATTGTCCATATTTGTACATATTTGTAAATGTTCATATTTTGAGTTTGAAATGTTTTCAAACTTAATTTTGTTTCTGTTGTAAACTTTTTATGTTAGTGATGTTTGGGCTGAGTATGTTTATAAAATGAATCTTTTCTTTTCTCTATCCTCTGTTTTCACTCTGATTTATTATTACTATTATTAAAATATGTTTTATCAGGATAAAAGGATTTTGAAATTGAGCTTCACATTTTCTGCCAAATCCATTTACTTTTTTGCAATTTGCATTTCTATTGTTTAATTTCTTATGCTATTTCATTTTTGTTGCAGGTTTACTTGTTGGGTTGCGCTTTCAGTTGACTTTAAGATGCTTTCTTTTATGCTCTGTTGTTGATTTTATGATTTTTTTTGCAATTTACTATTTTGTTTTTGTTTTGATGTTGTTGAGTTGCTGATTTGATGTTACTTTTAGTTGGGTTTTTATGTTTGATGTTTTGTTTTCATGTTTTAATGCTTTTTGATTGATAAATGTTATAATTGAGATTATTCTTCATTTTAATGTGATGAAATTTTAGCTTTTATTTATGATTGTTACAGTTTATTTTTATGGTTGATGCTTTATATTTTCTGTCATTATTTTTCATTCAATTTAGGAGTTAGATGCAATTTAAGTTTAAGTAGTTTAGTTTAGAGTAAATTAAAATTGGCTAGATTGGACATTCTCATAAACAATTATGACGCGCATGATTTTTAGGTTCAATTTTCCCTAAGGTACCATACTTAGGTTGAGTTTTACTCCCCCTATTACTTGACTGAGTATGCTTGCACAATTAGACGTCACTTAGGTTTAGGACGCGTCAAGTGTTGATAAGCTAGTCATAAAAACCTCAATGCATTTTGGTATTCCTTAGAGAGAGAAGGAATGCTATCTTACCACCTGATTGAGAACTTAAGCAGAAGTTGCTCATTCAAACTATTTTCTAAGAGAGACCAATTTCTCAAGAAGAACAGTGGGAGTAAAATAAAACTTGAAGAAAGTTCAACTACCATAATTTTCTAGTCTAAAGGAAATGTTGAAGGTTAGATAAGTATTCACAAGTCTAGAGAGAATATTCTCTAAAACACAAAGATTTTTTGAATCTAGTGTACACATAAGTTTAGTATCCATATGGAAAAGTTAACCAGTGGTTGAAAATGTCTTAGAAGAAATGAATTATACAAACCAAATTGACATTTGATACTAAGATCTATAGGAATAGATAAGTGTTTTTTATGAACAAAGTCATGTCAAGTGCAATAAAAAAGTTCTAAACCATATTTTATGGCTAACTCAAAATAGGGAGCACAAGCTCTTATCTTAGAGGAGTTCTCCTAAGTAGTAATAACTCTCTATCTAAAGAGAGAGATAGAGAGATAATGAATAGAGTCCCATGTGCTTAATACATCTATTATGAAAGTTATACTACATACTTGAAATGGGTCTTACTCATACACTTAGAAAGATTTAAAAAAATATGTTCATAGAGTTTGAAAGGTGAAAAGAATAGTTTTCCATATAGGAATATGGATACTTCATGTCCACTAGAGAACTGATATTAATAACAAAAGGAGAAATATATTACAACTGTTAAGAATAAGTTTATAATGTTTTGAGGTCAAATTCAACACATACTAAGTGAACTATACCAAGAAACGCTATATAATTGATTTGGTGAAAGATGTTCACAACTGAGTTAGGAACTTTTCCAAGATTCCTAGACACATTAAAGCTCTTCCATGATAGAAAAAAAATAAATTTCAAGCTAGGCATTCTGATCACACTAAATACACACTCAAATAATATCATATAGTTATAGAGAAAATCAAGAGTGGTGATATCAAAAAAAGAGAAAAGAAGAGAATGTGACCAACTATTAATAAAAAAGTTAACAAAGTCTTGAATATAGAAAAATATATTAAGATAGTTGGTTTAGGATAATACCTGATAAAACTTAAGGCTAGAGAGAGATTGTTAGTGTGAGACATAAGTTCAATACAATCATCTCACATAGACTTGCTTATTATTATATGAGGAATATAAAGATAAGGAAATACATTCTGTCTATATAAATCCTTATGCATAAAGGGTAGATAAAATGATCAAAGATGTTAGTCTTGTTTAATTATCAGTCTGAGACACTAAATAATGAAGCATGTGAACAAGGGATAACATCTAACCATCCCTAGATATTCCTTTAAAATAGGAATTACAATGAACTAAAACTAGTATTTTAATCTATGAGATCGTTGTGTTTCACCAATCATAGAGCTTAAATAACATAGATACATTAAAGATAAAAATGCATTCAATTGATCAGCTAAAATTAAAATGTCGCATGGTAAGCAAAAATTATAAAAATTTTCATAAGTGGTGCTTATATTGGAATCCTAAAATCAAAAGTCTTTACGAGTCTTAAGTTAATTCTAGTATACTTTGACCTATGCCTAACATCGCCTGTGACTATGTTGCAAATATGGATATGATTGTGTATGCTAGCATTCATGCTAAAGTGACCATAAAGAAGTGAAGAGATTGCGACTCTCAAAAGAGAGATGATATCACATGCCACTTGATATGTCAATTGAGTGGTGTTTGGCCAAACTTAGATTTATTAATATTCTATGTCAATAATCTATTTATGTCAGTTTTACAAATAAGATAAAAAAAGTGATAGTGTACAATAAGGATGACTTAACTTATGCATTCTACTGTCATGATATCAAATTGTAAAGGATCATATAAGAATGCTAAACATAAATTTAAAATATTGAATTAGATTTACCTGGTTTATTATTTATCTTATTAATGCTAAATAATATTTATTCAACTTTGTAAGTAAATAACAAGGACATATGAGCCTATAAGATCTCACACAGGTTACTTAATCAAATGTTATGACATTTTTTAGAAGAAATTTTTTTTAGAAATTACATAATAAGTGCAAATATGTTTTACTAAGTCTAAAGTATAAAATATACAATAAAAAATTATACACAATATTTTTCTATGATTTAATTTGAATTTAAATGTATGGAAAATTATTTCTAGAAAATTTAAGATAAAGAATTATACATTAATTAATTAATGAATAAAATCTTATCTTAATCCAAGACATGAGGAGAGATTTAAGGTGGAATGTCTTAATTAAGGCAAGTAAGAAAAGCATGCCTTAAATTAATTATCCTTATCGACTTTTTCTCTCTCATTTTCATGTATATATTCCTGAAGTTTTGGAATCTAATTATTGATGGGAATTTAAATAGGAATTAAATTCTTATACCGAGTATTTTATTCTATATCAACTAGAACATTAGTATTTGAGTTTATATCAACTTGTAAACTATAATACTTGATGACCAAGTAAAGAGGTCTATAAATAGACTTCATGACAGGTGAAAAATGGCACACACAATATATTGGCATTCTTTGTTGGTCAATTTCATAAGTCATTAAACACTTAGAGAATTTTGATTCAAGATTGTGTGAATTAAAGATCGAGAATAATGAAGTTTCTAACCTTTGAATTTTGTAGTGTGTGTGTGTGAAGGTGGAGGGGAATCACTTAAGGCTAGTCCCTCATACTCAACTTCACCATAAAAAGAGGTCATTTTTCTTATCTCAATTCCTCAATTACATAGTTTAAAATTCTATTGTTATGACTAGCCTAAAAAGTTTTGAATTCTGCACCTTATAGGTTAGCCTTAGGAATGACCAATTCCTAATAATAATCTCTGCGTAGACTGTTGAGACATGGTCAAAAAAGAATAAAAAGGAAAAAAAACAAATTCATCCGAAAAGAAAAGAAAAATAATAGAGAAAATAAACTTACAATTAGTGAGTGAATTAAAAAGTAAAAAGAGCAATTAATTATGAGAGAGAAAATCAAATACAATTAATTGAATTGTATTTGAAAACAATAAATCAAATAAAGAAGACACAAACTTAGTATAGTATGTTGGATCAAGGGTGAGCAATATTTGAATCCCTACTTAGTTTAACTCATAAAAGTGATAAAAATTGATTTCATATGTTAAGTATAATAATCTCCATAAAAATTTAGTTTAATCATAACGTACGCTATTCTTCAAGAAAACCCAAATTTCCAAGTAGGAAAACTAGGGCACTTTACTAAAAGTAACATATATTGAGATGGATGTAACATACATTACTGACTCGTAAGCCACATTATTTGGGAACCTGAAAGTTCTAGAATTGATTCTACTTCAAAATGAATAGATGAGTTAATATACATTAAAGTAAGTTGATGTAATTTATGTTTGAATTTAACACGTGTTATGGGCAGATAAATCAAGATAGACATAATAAGACAATCTTACTTGAAGCTACTAGACTAATTAAAGTAAAGAAAGTTGTGTACGTTAAAAAAGTTAACATACATTAAGGATTAATGTAACATATGTTACTGTGAGACAAAGTACATTATTGGTGTTAGATCAAAAGTGATCAAAATTTGATTCCTCATTGAGTTTTGTACATGTGCTAACTCTTTTAAGGAATAAAAATTGACTATGTAGGTTCATTGTTGAATGATGCACATTATAGTTGGGAGTAATAATACATTATTCAAGTGAGAATTGTGTATTTTCAACAGTCCAGATAAGTCATGTCATTAAAAGATAACATATGTTAAGTATAGAAACTAGCGTACGTTAAGTGTAATGTGACATATATTATTTGAAGCCTGAGCTTAGTGATCTAATTTTTGCATAAGTTTGGAAACCCGATAAAATATATTAAGATTATGTTTAAAGAACAACATATGTTATATGCAGATTAAACTACGCTTGGTGAATCTTGATTAAATGTGTCCCGAATGTGATGAGCATTCTGCCTTAAATTTGAGAAGGTGACTGAAAATCCGAGAGAGCAGAGTAACGTACATTAGTGAAGAATGACATTGTACACTATGTGTTCAACGTACATTAAGGCAGAGACAAACATACGTTAACATGTTTGACACAACACTTAACACAAGGGCATTTAGAACTCCAACAGCTACAATTAGTGTCTAAAAACCATAAACTCAAGTGGGAGTATTTAAACCCTGATTTTAAGTGTTAGGAAAGAAGGAGAAAAATAGAGAAACATTGTGCTTACAAAAGAGAACAACTTTACATCTTTGTACAAGAATTTGAGCCAGAACCAAGATTGATAATTGAAGCAAGATACAAGTGAGCCTTCCAAGTTTATGATATTATGTAGGATATACATAGCAAACGATTCAATCTATTGGCTTGGTAAAGCAATTGTTAGAGGATAGAATTTCTTTATTTTTATTTGTTGATTTTCCACTTGTTTGGGCAAGAATTTATTAGAGTTCTCATTTGTGTTAAAAGTCAATGTTGTGTAAGAGTTCTCATTTATTTAGAAAGTTCTTTGTAAGAGAAATAAAATAATGGAAGGTTAAAAATCCTGAGCAGTGGTGCTAAGGTAGTGAAGTAGCCAAGGTTGTGTTGAACCACTCTAAATTCGTGTGTTCATTCTTCTTCTCTACTAAATTTATATTTGGTTTTCACATTAATTTTGCAAAGCATATGAAAATTGTGTGGTACAAAATTCAACCCCCTTTCTCTTGTATCCTACAATTGGTATCAAAGTAGGAACTCTCAATAAAAAACTAACATCCCAATAGTTGAAGATCAAAGATGGCATTGCATTTTAGAGGAAATAGTGAGAACCATGGATATTCTACAAATAGACCTTCATTCTTCGATGGGAGCAATTTCATGACATGGAAAAAGAGAATGTCGATCATCATCAAGTCTAAAGATATTGAGATTTGAAAATTAATTACAATCGCTCCAAATATTCCTAGATCAATGAATGGAGAGATCAAAAGAGAAGAAGAATACAATGACAAGTATTGGAAGGGAGAACAATACAATTTTGAGGCAATACAAATTTTGTATTGTGCATTGAATGACTTGAATAAAGTGGCATCATATGACAATGTTTAAGAAAAATGAAAAATGTTTGAGCTCACACAACCACTCAAGTGAAATATATCATGATTAACATGTTCTTTCATGACTACAAACTTTTCACTATAAACGATGGAGAAAGCGTCACGACAATGTTGGATAGGTTTACCATGATTACCAATGGTCTAGCATCATTTGGAAAGTCATTCCAAGAGAGTGAAAGAGTAAAAAATATATCGAGATAACTTCTAAAAGAATGTGATGGAATGTTAACAATAATTATAGAGTCTAATGACTTGAACAAGCTAGAGTTTAGTGTTTTAGTTGTATCCTTATTGAACTATAAGATAATTCTTAAGTTTATACGACACAAGATTAAGCCAAAGGAAAAAGAGAGAGGAAGAGCTCTCAAGGCATCTCATTATGAAAGTCAGAAGGAGCATGAGGACTTAAAGATGATGAGGAAGTTGCCCTCTATGCCAAAAATGGAAGGATATATAAGACTCTTCTTGAGAAGAGAAGGAAGGAGCTTAAGAAAGAGACAAAGAGGAACTTCAAGAGAAATATTTCATCTAGTCAAAAGAAGAGTGACGACGCTTGTTATAATTATGGAAGACTAGGTCATCAGCAAAAGGATTGTAGATTCCCATCATCCAAGCTGTTAAGAAGAATAAAGGAAAGAACAAGGAAGCCTATATCACCACATAGAGTGATGAAGAGGATGATGATGATGATAGGAGAGAAGAGAACAACCTTACACTCATGGCTATTGACATATATTATAGAGATGAGGAAGGTGCAGTAGATTTCTCTACTCATAATGATGAATTACTTATGGCTTTTGAATCTTTAAATAAAGATTATGCTTGTAACGCTTGAAAATTTTGATAAATATAATAGATTTTAATAAATATACGAAAATGTATATAAATTTTTTTGCGAATAAATTTAAATAATAATTTGGTGGAAGGATGAGAATTAGTGGAAAATAAAAATACGGGGTTTTTAAGTCAAACGGGAAAGAGGAACATGAGGGAATGGTGAATCAATAATAACTAGGGGCAAAACCATCCAAAACCAAAAACTTTATATATATACCTTGTTACTTTCTCTCTCTCTCTACACTTCACCATACACCTTCACTCTCTTCCTTACCATCTCTCAAAGTAAAAAAAACACTAGGAATCTTTTTCCTCGAGAAAATCTTACCATTTGGGAGTTTTGGAATCAATCGAGAATCCAAATTCAGTAAGAATTTCTTATTTGAATTGTGAACCCGTTTTTGAATCTAACCCTAATTCTCTGGCCTTAAATTTCTTTTGTTTAAGCTCTGATTTGAGAAAAGAATGGCTCGTTGGAAAGCATAAACATGTGTACTATCCATTCGTAACTATTTTTAGTGTTTAAATGTGTTTTAGGTGGCTGAAATTAAAGTTTGAAAGTCACTTGTGTATAGTGACAGGGTTGGGTTTCTTAACCCTGGGTTTAATTCCGAGTTCTGTTGTTTAGGTAAGATTCTTCGGACACTATTGAGGTTGTTTTGACTGTCAATTTAATTAGGTATTAATTGATGAGAGAGAATGGAATACGGGTAGGAAAATGTTTATGGTTTTAGAAGGAAGATTATAAGAATTCAGATAAATGATATGTGTCGAATGCTGGAAATCATAGAAACGTACCTCAATGAATCTGTTAGGAACGTTAATGGTGGTTGCTGGAAAGAGGAGAAAAAGAATTACATTAAGGGTAATTGAAGGACATTATTGAGAAGAAGGGAAAAGGAAATGAAATGAGGGTAATTAAGAGTATAGGCATACACAAATCATTAATTTATTGTCTCTATGTAATTCCATTCATGTATGATTAATGTAATTCATAATTTGTGTAATAGGAGGACAAAATCACGGTGAGGGAGGTTCCCAGACGTAGCGTTAGACATTATTTGCCAGGTAAGCGACATGAATGCAACAGTCCTTGTTTGTGTGTTCTTTGTTTGCAAAATATTTGAATTGATCGTTATATAATATGATGATTATTTATGTTCCTTGTGTGGTTGTTGTG
>CANYCX012193402.1:0-16705 GCA_948193385.1 Breynia disticha f. nivosa | reverse complement strand
CATAAGAGGTATTTGATTGTAAAATCATTGACCTTATGTACTATGGCTCATAGCGGACAAGTTAGTCCTCATGTGCTCAAGATGAAAGGGTATTTAGATACTCTTGAGAAACTTGGAGCAGGATTGAAACAGGAGCTTGCCATTGACCTAGTTCTTGCCTCCTTACCGCCTAGTTATGACCAAATGGTGTTTAAATATTATATGCAAGGGGTGGATAAGACCATGACAGACTTACATAAAATTCTTAAGACTGCTGAACAGAGTATTAAGAAGCCATAGCCTGTATTACTGGTTCAAAAAGACGCCCAAAAGGACGTCAAGAAGGATAAGAAAAGCTAGGGCATGGACAAGATGCCTTTGAAGCCTAAGACGGATGATTTCAAGCCCTAGGCAGGTCCTAAGACTCATCCATTGGACTTGTGTCATCATTACTTTTAGAAAGGCCATTGGAAGTGACACTGTCCTAAGCTATTGGGAGAGAAGAAGAAGAAGGGTGCTGATGGAACATCTACTTCAGGTATCTACATGATAGAAATCAATCTCTCTAATTCAACATCATGGGTATTGGATATCGGATGTGGTTCTCACATTTGTTGCAACGTGTAGGGACTAAGAAATAGGAGGACGCTCTCTAAAGGAGAGGTTGATCTCTGAGTCAATAATGGAGCTTGAGTTGTTGCCATAGAGATAGGAGACTTAGTTTTATGTTTGCCTACGGGCTTAGAGTTAAAAACTTTTGAACTTCTTTTATGTACCTACAAAGAGCAGGAATATTATTTCAGTTTCAGCCTTTGATATTGATGGATTTTCTTTCATTATTGGTAATAATGTTATACATCGTGGTGATGTTTATTATGAATGTGCATCCGTAATTAACAGTTTATATATCCTAGACTTATCAAGTCGTGAGCCTATATACAATGTAGAGAATAAGAAAGCTAAGTCTAAAGAACTTAATCTTTCTTACTTCTGGCATTGTCGTTTAGGACATGCAAGTGAGAAACGCTTGCAAAGACTCTATAAGGATGGAGCTCTTGGGTCTTTTGATTGGAAATCATTAGACACTTTCGAATCATGTATTCGCAGGAAAATGACAAAGAATCCTTTCAACAAGAAAGGAGAGAGAACTAGTGGACTATTGGATATAATACACTTGGATGTGTGTGGACCATTAAGTACACAAGCTAGAGGTGGTTATAGAAACTTTATTACGTTCATTGATGATTATAATTGGTATGGCTATATCTATATAACGAAGCATAAATCAGAAACTTTTGAGAGGTTTAAGGATTTCAAGAATAAAGTAGAAAACCAACTAGGTAGACATATCAAAGTTATTTGATCTGATTGAGGTGGCGAGTATATTTGCCTAGAGTTTGACCAATATCTACAAGATTGTGGTATAGTAACACAACTCACACATCTGGGAACACCTCAGTGGAATGGTGTGTCTGAAAGGAGGAATCAAACCCTGTTGCACATGGTTAGGTCGATGATGAGTTAAACTGCTCTCCCAATATTGTTTTGGGGTAATGCCATAGAGACTACGACTTTTTTGCTGAACAGATCTCCTACTAAAGCAGCTGAAAAGAAACCATATGAGAGATGGACTGGGCAAAAACCCAACTTGTGTTTTTTAAGGATCTGGGAATGCGAAGCGTATGTTAAAAGGTTAACATCGGATAAGCTTTCATCCAAGACTGTGACACATAAAATTTAAATCTATTTATTTTCAATTAATTTCAAAGCGTGATTTTTTTAAATGCATAAGATAGTTTAATGCTCAATGAAGGCGTACATGTGGATTTTTCAAAAATACAAGACATTGAATAATATACAATGTACTCGGTAAAACAACTTATATAAAATCCTGTACAATTAGATTCTAATTCCAAATGTACTTTGTCGACCTCGCTCGTGGAAATCATTCAAATCCTGCATACATAAAATATTTGTACACAAAATAACTACAAGTATTAATACTCAGTGAGTGGATACTCCAATGCCACTATCTAAACCAATCTAACCCATTGCAATCGTACATTCAAGAGCATACAAATTTTAATTTATTTCGTCTTTCTTCTTGTTAGGTGTCATGCAAAGTAATTCATTTTCCCTATATCCATTTCATTATTTGCATGCATCACATTTTACATTTCATCTCCATTTAATCAATCCTAATCGAGTTTCTTGCACTATTCACACATTTATTACCACCCAATCACAAACATGTAATCTGCAGATAATCATACATAAACTCTTTTAACTGTTATCAAAAAATTAAGTCCTATATAGATACATTTTATCATTTCCACCAACTCAACTGATTACATATTCTTACCATTCACGATCTCATTTTTTTAATTCAAACTCATTCATTGATCAAACATCATTTTCCTCCAAATCTTGTGCAAATGTCATTTTTTTAACACAACACAACATTCACAATAGTCTCTGTAATTATTCGAATATCAAGCATCATAATGCACACACATCAAATCATATCTTCCCAAACTAACATAATCCAACCACTACATATCAACACATACATATTAAGCATTAACCAATATATACTCAAGGTACAATACCAAAACACAAACACAAGATCATACTTATAACAATTCAATACATATCCTACATATGTAATCACACTATCAAATCATCACCTATGCATTCCTCATTGAGATCCAAAACGCACTAATCAACACATCAAAATGCACCTACATGAAAACCACAACTAATCTACAAACCACCTTTCACAACGATCTTACCCTAACCGTTAACATAACATATGCACTTACCTTCCTATACACACATGTAAATCATCCAACAACACAACAATAACATCCGCATGCCAACATACCCTATTCTTATACAAATCAATTACCCAATTCCATTATCATGCAACTCAATCAAACCTTTCAACATTTAACATGTAACCATAACTCATCCATATTATTATTTAGTATCATGCAATCATTCTCATTATTCATCCAAATGTTCACTGCATATGCATAATGTTCATGACATGTCTTTTCATTATTTCTCAATCATATCATCACTTTGTAATCATACAATACCATATCATATACATGATCAACATTAATGTGTATGCATCGTGAAATGGTTATGCAAATCACATAAATCAATCTCATTGAGCTTTCGTCCTGTAGTTTTCTCTTCAAGTTTTTGCTCAGCCAGTAGTTTTCTCTTTGAGTTTTTGTAACGCCCGAAATTTCCTATTTAATTTAAAAATTAAATAAAATACCGAGGAAAATGAGAGTAAATTTTTCACGAATTATTGTAGGAAATAAATTGAGTAGGAAAGTATAAAATTTTGACGAATTATAAATAAAGGTTAGGGCGTGAGTGGGCCAAGGCATAAATGTCATTTACGGGTTCAATAGAAGTCAAGCCTAAAAGAGAACCTTACAAACCTTTTATTCTTCCTTCTTCCCATCACACAGACATAAAATCTCTTCTTTCCTCCCCACTCCTAACCCAAAACTTCTTTCCTCCAGCCAACTCTACAAAAAACCGAAGCTAAGGAAGTTTCAAGGATCAATTCTAGATCACAAACCACGGTAAGTTTCATTCTTGTTCTTCATCTCCGTTTTCCTTGAAACCCTAGGTTTTCCTACCACATAACTCTCTCGATATATCTCTGATTTGAGCAAATAATAGCTCATTGGAAAGCTTAACATGTCTACTAGCTAGTATTAACTATCTTTTGTGTTAAATAATGGTTTAGGGACTCAGAGTCGTTGATTGAAGAAGACCCTGCAAAGTGACGAATTTAACCTTTTCGTGACTAGAGATTCTTCTTTGTTTTGCTACTTAGGTAAGCTTCTTTGGAGTCCATTGATAGTGTTTTAAGTGTCAATTTAATTGGGTGTTACATGGTGTGCGAGATTGAAGCTAAGTTAGGAAGGTGGTTAGGGTTTTGAAAGGAGGAAAGTAAGAGTTGGGATGTTTAGCACATATTGGATAGCAAAGATACTATACCTAATCGAACTTGTGGGAAGTATCAATGAGGGTTGGTGTGAAGAATTAAATTTGGCAGTTAAGGTTTGGGTAATAAGTAGGTTAGGAAGGAGAGAAAGGAAGAATGATTAAAACTTAGTATACTATATACATGCACATTTAGGCATCTTCATTCATGTTACATGATTATATGAGCATAGAGTGATTTGAATGTATAATTTCAAATAGGGAATCCGAACCACGACGAGGAAGGCTCCCAAGCAAACCGCTATGTATCTTTAAACGAGGTAAGCAACACGAATGCAATTTTCCTTGTGTGTATGTTCTGTGAATGAGAAATGTTTGGATTGATTGTTACCTAATGTGTTAATTATGTTTATGTATGATACTTGTATGGTTGGTTTCAAGGCTAAGTGATTGTGGAAACATGTTTGATGGGATGTGAAATATTAATGTTTGTTGTGATTATTGAAGAGTGATTGCCTTGGATGATTGGTAGTGTGTTTATGTTCGTTGGCTATGATTGATGAATTGATGTTGTGTTGAGATTGTTGTGGTTGAATTGAACACTTAATGTTGTAACATGGCATGAACTGTTGATGAATGCATGCTTTGGTTGTATGGTTTGTGCATATGACATTCATGCATATAGGGCTCATAGGGAGCAAGTTGAAATGAAATAATGGCTTTTAATGAGCATGAAATGATGGAGTGGTTATGGCTCTTGGGAGCATAATTACGGGTAGTATCTATCACATACTATACCGTGGCATAGTGGAAAAGACTCGGTACACTTAAAAATGTTCGAGTGTGCCAGGCCAAGTAAGGGAAAAATTCAGGCCAAGTAAGGGCATAAAATCTATGGATCCATAGTTCTTTATAACCGATTGCAAACGTCAATAATATGGCCGGAAAGGGCGTAGATTTTGGAAGCATAAGGGATCATGTTAGGAGATGCATTAGTCATCATACATTTCCATCCATGGTGATGCTTCTATTAAGAATGAATGACGTTTATGATGGATGTGATGGTTGTTCGTATGAATTTGCGAGTATGAAGTTGTGAAAAACTCGCTATGTCTTTATGAGTGCAAGCTTATCTATGTTTTTATAAAAGTTTGTGATTGATTTATAGATGTTAGTTTGGAAATGGAATGGAATAAGTTTGATATAGTTTGTTGGTATGTTGCCATGTGATTATATGAATAGGTTGTAATTGATCTTATGAGAAATTGGGATTAAAAGTTGCTTATAGGGTAAAGGTTGGATATGATATGTGTTTGAACCAAAATTTGGCTAAGTGTTGGTGGCAGATGACCAATCACGAACGTGATTGACCCTAGTCACGATCGTGACTGGCATCCTGGACACCATTTGTGGTGATAAAAATCAGTCATGAATGTGACTGATACCAGTCACGATCATGACTGGCCTTCTGGCCGAGTTTGGCTAGGTTTTGCTAGGGATTTGCTAGGGTTTTCACCAGCCACGAACGTGACTGACACCAGTCACGATCGTGACTGTTCTTCAGACCAAATGTGATTATTGTTTGATGAGTTCAGAGGGTGAACCACGTTCGTGGTTGTCTTGACCACATTCGTGATTCAACTCTTGATGCAAACCCTTCATAAACCGAAAGGTAGCCACGTTTGTGACTCATGTCAGTCACGTTCGTGACTGCCATTCTGAACCATTTCTTAATGCCAATTTAGGGAGTCACGAACGTGATTGAATCAATCACAATCGTGACTGCCCATCTATCCAAAACATGGTTAACTGATTTAAGTCTAAACGTGTCCAAGAGTGTTCATTTATGTTCATAGGCCATAATTTGATTATGTGCTTAAGATGGAATTGATATGCTAAGTGATTCTTTTGTATGAAATGGTTTGATTGTATGTATGATGATTTTGGTTGATTTTGATGAATAAATGTTAAAAATGTGAAGGTGATTAAGTGTTCACATGATTCTATAGAGAATGAATGTATGTCTCTCCAGGTATGCGCCAGAAGAAGTGGCAATAGATGAGGCTAAGAGAGATCAGTTTGAGATGTGATTGAACAGGGAGATCAGCCTTTTTTTAGCTGTACAACCCCCTACCTACTCAGCTCTGCTTACAGCAGCACTGCGAGCAGAGAAGGCTCTTAAGGCAAAGAAGCCTGTAGAGGCCAAGAAGGCCAAACATGTTGAAAGCTCTGGTGGGGAGAAAAGCTTTAGTTCGCATGGGTCTGGAGTGACCAAAGGGTCGAAGAAGTTTGGTGGCAGAGGAGCAGGCTCTTCGGGAAGACCTTTTTCTCGGCATAGTGAGCGGAGTGACTCTGATGGAAGAAAGAGGATAGACATGGTCTGTTATTATTGCCAGAGAAAGGGGCACATGATGAAAGACTATTACAAGAAGCAGAATGATGAGACCAAGGCTCAACGCTCCCAGAGTAGTGTTAGGGATAATTAGAGGAGTGCTATTGGGAGCAGGGATCGGGTGCAGATTCTGGGAGAGCCAGATCGCACTCTAAAGGTTCCTGGCCTAATCAGCCACTCGCACCAGCAGCACCTTAGGCCAAAGTCTATGCGATATCCAGAGGAGATACGACGGATGTCCCGAACGTCATTTCTGGTACTTTTTATATTTCGGGCTTACCTATATATATGCTAATAGATTCTGGTGCATCATGCTCATTCATTGGTCTAGATTATGTATTAAAACTAAAATGTGAGGGTAGAAACTTTAGATTATGTGATAGAGGTGTCAATACCGTATGGGGAAGTGGTGTGAGTGAATAGGGCGGTGAAATCTTGCCCGATAGTGATTGGCGATCATGAATTTTAAGCAAATTTAGTGGTAATCCATCTAGAGGGTTTTGAATTGATTTTTGGCATGGATTAGCTCTCAAAACATAGATCAGTTGTGGATTGCTTTTTGAAGGAGGTATCAATCGAATTAAATGGGCATAAAGAGATTCTATTTGTAGGAGATAGAAGGGTAGTGCCTTCTCATTTGATTTCTGCAGTGCAAGTTGTGATTTTGATAAAAGAAGGTTGTGAGGCGTACCTAGATAGCGTGGTAGACACTACGCAGCCTTGTGTAGGAGTGTCAGAAGTTTTGGTAGTATGTGAATACCCAAATTTTTTCAGAGGATCTTCCCAGATTACCTCCTAGCAGAGAGGTAGATTTTAAAATTGAGACCGTACTGGGAATGGCTCTTATATAGACAACACCCTATTGAATGACCCCAGCTAAATTGAAAGAGCTGAAGAAGCAGTTGGAGGAATTACTTGATAAAGGGTTCATCAGACTGAGTATTTCTCTGTGGGGAGCACCCGTATTGTTTGTTAAGAAGAAGGACGGGAGTATGAGGCTATGTATTGACTACCGTCAGTTGAATCGGGTGACGATAAAGAACAAATACGTTACCTCGAATTGACAATCTTCTGGATCAGTTAAAGGGCGCAATAGTTTTCTCGAAAATGGACCTAAGGTTGGGGTACTAGCAATTGAGAGTAGAGGAGAAGTCAGTGTCTAAGACAGCGTTTGGAACCAGATATGGCCACTTTGAGTTCACACTGATAACATTTGGGTTGACAAACGCTCCAGCCGCATTTATGTCCGTCATGAATAAAGTGTTTCAACTATATTTGGACACCTTTGTGGTAGTCTTTATTGATGACATTTTGATTTTTTCCAAGAGCAGAGGTGAACACGAGGAACACCTGAGGGTGGCTTTGCAGATACTGAGAGACAAATAAATGTATGCAAAATTTTCGAAGTGGGAGTTCTGGTTAGGGGAGGTTGCATTTTTAGGACATGTGATCTTTAGACACGGGGTACAACCGGATCAATCGAAGATTAAGGCGGTGGAAGAGTATAAAGCTCCAAAGAATGTGATCGAGATTCAGAGTTTTCTACGTTTGGCGGGCTATTATCAGAGATTCATTCAAGATTTCTCGATATTAGCGAGACCCCTGACTAGCTTGCTGAAGAAGAATTCCAAGTTTGAGTGGAGTGAGAAATGCCAGAGGAGTTTTGAAGAGATTAAGAAGAGGTTGACTGAGGCACCTGTGTTGACTCTGCCGTTAGAGGACAAAGAGTATGTGGTGTATACTGATGCTTCTGGGATGGGTCTAGGTGGTGTTTTGATGCAAAATGGAAAGGTAATAGCGTATACTTCAAGGCAGCTGAGACCACACGAGCTGAATTACCCAACGCACGACTTAGAGCTTGCAGTGATAATTCATGCTCTAAAGACTTGGAGACATTATCTTTACGGAGAAACCTTCAAGATTTTCACCGACCATAAGAGCTTGAAGTATATCACTACCCAGAAGGAATTGAATCTTAGACAGAGGAGGTGGATCGAGCTGTTAAAGGACTACGATTGTTCGATTGAATACCACCTAGGAAAGGCTAATGTGGTGGTCGATGCACTTAGTAGAAAATCATTGGAAAAGGGTGATGTGATTGCATATAATGTGGAGTCGTTGTTTGCGATGAGGGAGGTATGACTAGAACTTCAAGTGATAGAAGAGGGACTGTTAGCGAATATATCGGTGAGATCGATGATTCAAGAACAAATCAAATAACAACAGATGGAGGATGATAAGTTGGTGATTGCTAAAAAGAAAGTGGAAAGAGGAAGAGAAGCCCCCTATGTGTTTGACGAACAGGGAGTCCTACACTATGGAAAGAGGTTATGTGTGCCAAATTCTCTAGAGCTTAAGGAGGAAATTTTTCAAGAAGCATATTCCTCGAGATATTTGATACATCTAGGCAGCACTAAGTTGTACTGAGACTTGAAACCATTGTATTGGTGGTTGGGCATGAAGAAAGAGATTATCGAATTAGTAGCTAAGTGTTTGAGTTGTTAGCAGATTAAGGCTGAACATCAAGCTTCAGCTGGAAAGCTTCATTCCTTAACTATTCCAGAGTGGAAATGGGAGCGTATAACCATGGACTTTGTGGTTGGATTGTCAAGAATGTTCCAAAATCACGAGGCAGTGTGGGTCATAGTGGACAGATTGACAAAATCCACACATTTTTTTGGCAATCAAATAGGATGATTCTCTGGATAAACTGGCTGAAAAGTATGTGGCAGAAGTGTTTAGGCTACATGGAGTGCCAATTTCGATTGTTTTCGACTGAGATCCTCGGTTTACTTAACATTTTTGGGTTAGTTTGCAGAAAGATATGGGTACTAGACTGAATTTTAGTACTGCCTTTCACCCTCAGACTGACGGACAGTCAGAGAGAACGATACATACTCTGGAAGATATGATGAGAGCCTGTATTTTGGAGTTCAGAGGCAACTAGGATGAACACTTGCCATTGATAGAGTTTGCGTACAACAACAGTTATCATCCAGCATTGGAATGGCACCGTACGAAGCTCTATATGGCAGGAAGTGTCGAAGTCCAATATTCTGGGATGTTGAAGCACTGCGACAGATAGAAGGCCTAGAATTGGTGTAGAAAACGGTGGAGAAAGTTCAAGTAATTAAGAAGTGTATTAAGGCTGCCCAAGATCGTTAGAAGAGCTATGTTGATAAGCATCGACAGGAAATCATCTATGAGGTAGGTGAGAAAGTTTTCTTGAAAGTATCACCTTGGAGGGGAGTTCTGAGATTTGGAAGAGCGGGAAGCTCAGCTCTAGGTTTATTGGATAGTATGAAATTTTCAAAAGGGTCGGACCTTTGGCTTATCAACTCTGATTACCGGATGAAATTTCTCGCTTACATGATGTTTTCCACGTGAGCATGCTGAGGCGGTACCGATTGGATCCAAGCCATGTGATCAAGGAACCTGAAGTGGATATTGCGAAGGATATGACATATAAGGAGGAACCTGTGGAAATCCTAGACAGGATGGTTCACAAGGTAAGGAACAAGGAAATCCCGACGGTGAAAGTCAAGTGGAGTTTCCATTCTCTGAAAGAGGCCACTTGGGAAGTCGAAGGGAAGATGCGCAAGCGTTATCCTCACTTGTTTCTGGATTCAGTTACGATTTAAATTTTGAGGACGAAATTTTCTTAAGAGGGGTAGACTTATAACGCCCCAAATTTCCTATTTAATTTAAAAATTAAATAAAATACCGAGAAAAATGAGAGTAAATTTTTCGCGAATTATTATAGGAAATAAATTGAGTAGGAAAGTATAAAATTTTGAGGAATTATAAAAAAAGGTCGGGGCGTGAGTGGGCCGAGGTAGAAATGTCATTTATGGGTCCAATAGAAGTCAAGCCTAAAAGAGAACCTTACAACCTTTTATTCTTCCTTCGTCCCATCACACAGACATAACATATCTTCTTTCCTCCCTACTCCCAACCCAAAACTTCTTTCCTTCAGCCAACTCTACAAACAACTGAAGCTAGGGAAGTTTCAAGGATCGATTCTAGGTCACAAACCACGGTAAGTTTCATTCTTGTTCTTCATTTCCGTTTTCCTTGAAACCCTAGGTTTTTTGACCACACAACTCTCTCGATTTATCTCTGATTTGAGCAAATAATAGCTCGTTGGAAAGCTTAACATGTCCACTACCTAGTAGTAACTATCTTTTGTGTTAAATCATGCTTTAGGGAGTCAGAATCGTTGATTGAAAGAAGACCATGCAAAGTGACGAATTTAACCTTTTTTGTGCCTGGAGATTCTTCTTTGTTTTGCTACTTAGGTAAGCTTCTTTGGAGTCCATTGATATTGTTTTAAGTGTCAATTTAATTTTCTGTTATGTGGTGTGGGAGATTGAAGCTAGGTTAGGAAGGTGGTTAGGGTTTTGAAAGGAGGAAAGTAAGAGTTGGGATGTTTAGCACATGCTGGATAGTAAGCATCGTAAAACTATACCTAACCAAACTTGTGGGAAGTATTAATGAGGGTTGGTGTGAAGAATTAAATGTGGTAGTTAGGGGTTGGGTCATAAGTATGTTAGGAAGGAGAGAAAGGAAGAACGATTAAAACCTAGTATACTATATATATGCACATTTAGGCATGTTCATTCATGTTACATGATTATATATGCACAGAGTGATGTAAATATATAATGTCAAATAGGGAATCTGAATTGCGGCGAGGAAGGCTCCCAAGCAAACCACTAGGTGTCTTTGAATGAGGTAACCAACACGAACGCAAATTTCCTTGTGTGTATGTTCTGTGAATGAGAAATTCTTGGGTTGATTGTTACCTAATGTGTTAATTATATTTATGTATGATTCTTGTATGGTTGGTTTTAAGGCTAAGTGATTGTGGAAACGTGTTTGATGGGATGTGAAAGATTAATGTTTTTTGTGATTATTGAAGAGTTGATTGCCTTAGATGATTGGCAGTGTGTTTATGTTCGTTGGTTATGCTTAATGAATTGATGTTATGTTGAGATTGTTGTGGTTGAATTCAACACTTGACCTTTTTTCATATAAATTTTTCACATTTTATTAAATGCTTATCAATAATCAATACAAGAATCATAATAAATAAAATCCTTATTCATGTGTGTGTGTGTGTGTGTGTATATATATAAGATGGGAATGCGAACGATCACCTAGAAACCTGCAAATAGAAAATAGGGGGTGGGTAGTTCTCTAGGGAATCTTCAATGCACAAGTCAATAATGCATTTTGAGAGAGTTTAAGTATAATTTAGCTAATAGTCCTCTCTTAAATATGAAGTAGACAATCCTATTTATAGTGCATATTCACAGATAATATTCCTTCACTTTAATGATCAATAAATGGACTTCACCACTTACTATTCTTGGATTTATGAATATGACAATCATTGCTTGTTAGGCTTGCTTATGAAGATGGACATGCTAATGAAAATGATGGGCTTCAACCCATTCTTCATCAATTGTTTTTCACTCTTATGTTTTGAGATTTTCTAAATACAAGAGTATAAATTAACATCGTTCTTAAATTTTCGCAAAATCAAGCAAACTTTAGTTGAGCTTAATTTTCATGTACATATAGATATGAAATGTTCCATTCCAATTTAGAAAGCTTAGAAGATCTCTATATGTGTTTTAATGCGTGATGCATTAAAATCCTATTTCTTCAAGTCTGAAAAAGATCATTAGAATGAGCCACTAAACGCTTGCAAGGCCAACTTAAAAATTTTAACTACAACCCACATAGCTCTTGGAGTTATATTGCCTCTAATTCTTCTCAATTGCATATGGAAATAAATCAAAACCACTGCAAATCAATTTTTTCAAAATTTTGAATATTGTGGACTCATACTTTCTTTTGAGAAAATTTTCCTAAAAAATAAGTGTTTCCATAATCTTTTCCATTTTACTCTCGATTATATCCATTCTGAAAAATCCACTTCCTTCCATGATTTGATTATAAATTATCATGATAACATAATTCCACAATCTCTCATATTCCTTAAGTGAAAACCAGCATTATTCACATGCTTCTTATGGAAAGCACAATTAATTTCCTTAAATCTTCTCTAAAATTCATAATATAACCTCCCTCTTTTCGTAAATTTCCATCTTGATTGGAAGACCCATCTGCATCTTTTTTTGTTTTTAAAATCCACCTCTCCTTACCTTGGTGAGCATTTTTCCTCTTCTAATTTTTTATTTATGATCTAATGGTATCTTGTGTCGTTTTAGCCATATTATTGTAGTCTTCTATGCATTTTTATAGTTGAAAAGTACAAACCCATGAAACTGATTGCTCAAAATCATGAACTCAATTGGTGATTTATAGTTGAAGACCAAGAATCATAAACCCATGTAGTGAACTCAATTTTGTTGTTGTTTTGATGGAATTTTGTAGTTCAGTTGTTGTTGGTGCTTCTATTATGTCGTTATTATTTTATCGATGGTTTATTATGTTTGATATTGTGTGCTTTGAATTCTTTTTGTTGTTGTGCTATGGTGTTTGATGTTACTTCTATCCATACAAGTGTTGCCCACATTGTGGTCGAGTCAACACTGCAATGACCTCCAAAAGACGATGTTTTTTATGTGATCTATCACTACCCTGTACAATGCCTCTGTTATGTTAATTTTACAATTGTCTAATGGAGCATGTAGAGTTAGGCTAGATGTTATTTTCTGGTCTACATGGATGTAGCTTTAATGGAGTTGTATAAGATGTTGAACTGAAGTTGTCTTATCATGTTGTTAACGTAGCTACATATTTGATATTTGTTGCTTTGGTGAAAAGATGTTGCTGAATTAAATTGATGAAATTTTGTTGCTACCTCAATGAAGTTTAGATGCTAAAAATGTGAACCTCAATGCTTTTTGTTACCATTGTTTAATTTGCAAGTCTTGCTGCCAACCTCACACCCAGATATTTCTATTTATTGCCATTCAACCACTATTTTGTTACTGTGTATTCGTGCCATTTTTTGGAGATGTTGTCTTATTTCTTTATTGATATTATTGATGTCCCTATTTGTTATGGAACTATTGTTGAATTGATGTTGTAAATACACTATTGTTTGATTATTAATGTCGTAAATTAGAAACTCAGTGATTTCTATAAAAATCAACAAGACAAACCTACGTGACGTGTATTTCTAAGAAAAATATTTGCAATGTTGCTGCTTTTAGAGCTATATAGAGCCATTTTTTTACCTTCATTACCTGTGTTTATGAGATTTTTGTTGAGAATTATGAACGTAGATGCCTCTTGTGGAGCCCAATATTTGATGTCGTTTTTATAATGTTATAGTGACATTTTTTTGTTGCCTAAATTTTATTTGGTTGTCATTTTGTTGCCTACTTCATGTAGACAACTCTTTTTCGTTACTTCATGATTTATTTGATCATTGCTTTCGTTCAATATTTCCATTTGTTGCCTTGAGGAATTCCACTACTATGATGTTGAATATTGTTTGTTTGTCGTTATTCGACCCATGGACATCAAAGCCACAAATAAGAACAATGGCATATTTGGGCACATATTCAATTAAGAAAGCCCGAGTAACAAAACGACATTATGACGAGGTCTTTATATATATATATATATATACTATTCGTATTTTTAACATTTAAAACATTTTTTGTATTGACTTATATATATTTTTTGTACATTTTTTATTGCTTGCTCAATTTCATATATTCATCAAAGAAACAAGGTATATTTTACTGTCCATTTTCTTTGTAACTTTGAAACTTCTGACTTGACAATGAAATATTTATTAGTTTATACATACTTAATAATGAATTCATTACCTTTTAAGTAGATATTGAGAAAATTTGTTCAACTTATTCCTTTCCTTTTGATTGGCAAATTTCACTTCCTAATTCAAAGTGTTTTTTCCCTTCACATACACCATCCAATACTTTCACTATGTTCATTAGCTTGATGGACCATGGAGTTTGCTTTCCTCTACCATATTTTTCTCATGTAGTGTTTAGCTAACAATCAATTTGTTCTAACACAACTTAAACCTAAAGGATGGACCATTTGTCAATGTAAGCCCTAGCCCTAATGCATTGCTTGTACCTATTGTTATGGATTAATAATATTATGACACATTGTTTTATCATTTCATTTATTGACCTATGCTATGTGTACGATAAAATAAACAAGAATTTTAATTAAACACTTGAAATATCAAGGTTAAGGACCTCGATATTAGAACTTGGAAGTTCTTATATTAACATTCTAAATTTTCTTAGTCAGTTGTTTCCATGAGAATGAAAATGAATTAAGACTAGCATGAGCTTTGTAGGTGATCATGTTTTACGAGTCATAGATATGTGATATCTAAAAAAGTTAATAGGTGCAATGTGTGGGAAATTGTATTTAGAGAGTGATCATTGATGTGAATGCTAAAATGAGTATATTTCTTGCAATGTAAAATTTATGTCCTTAACCTTAAAATTGCTATGTTTTTTTATTGTAATTTCTAGCATATTTTGACGTACGCCTAACATGGCCATAAAATGTTGACAATCATGGGTATGATTTGGTATGATGCGGATTATATTTAAAACATGAGTGAAGTACAGGGATTGACCCTCTCATAATGAGAGAAGATATCACTAGTATGCAAGGTTCGGAAGAGTGTGGTCGTACCCAAATGGAATGACTATATCATTCATTTGAACTTATTAATCTTGTCATAGGGATTAAAAAAGTGGTTTAGCACATAATAAGGATTCTAAATACATGCCTTATGCAAATAATGTTATTGAATGTCAAGGGAAGAATTTCAGTTGTAATAGGATTATTGACACCGCTCTTCAGATATTTAATTTTGGATGACCATAGTGTCTTAGTAGACACCGCCTATGATTTATGAATTAATAAATTCATTACAATTATTAAATATTCTTAGATACTGCGCACGAACAAAAGATAAATTAAAGGGTATTTTTGGCATTTCACCTTAAGTCAAATTCTGGTCATCACGCCAAATAGGGCAATTGAGCCAATTTTGGTAATTGTGCTCAAAATGAATAAAGCCCCTTTTTGGAAAGCCTATGCACATTTTTAAGAAAGAAAAAAAATCATTAGGGTAAAATTGTCTTTAGTTTGAAAAAAGTGAGAGAAAAAGGTGGAGATAAAAAAAGGAAATATTATCTTCTTTTGAAAGAAGATAAAGGAGAGATAAAAGGAAGATTTAAAACCTATCCTATCACTCCAAAAATTTGGCCAACTTTAGAATAGGATTAGAAGACTTAAATTTTAATTCAAAATCAAATTGAGATTCCTAACCTCATAAGGCCATACAACCATGAAAGACAATAGAGAGAGACATCTTTTTAATTTTTACTCTTCTTTGCTCTTCTATCCTACTTGGCTGAAACACAAATAAGAGAAAGCAAGAACATGATTTCTTCACCTTTTTCACAAGTGATTAAGAGATTTAGGGGTTGACAATAGTCACTTAACATATTGCTACATCCCTTTTCATGAGCTATCCATTCAAAAATAAAAAGTAAGGTGAATTCGATATACTCTTGTGCTAGTACACATATCGTTTGATCTGTGTGTTAACTTTGTAGAGGGACAATGATTGGCGTCCTAAGGAAAAGTGTCTTGAAGTTATTATTGATCCAATCAAAGTATAGTTACTTGTTTTTCATCCCGCATACACAAGCACAAACAAGAAGAGGTAAGACTCGATCTTTTTGATTAAAGTTTTGATTTTTTTAACTAGTCTTTTATTTTATTGCATCTTATCTTATTATAATTGTTTTGATGTGATCTTGCATGAATATATGTGAATTGTTTTATTTTATACTGCCATTAGGTTATATACACATAGAAAACCCAATAGTGGTATTAGAGTCAGGTTACCTTAACATTATAACACATAATTGGCTAGGTTTGAGAGCTAGTTTGGATTTTTTTGTGGGCTGTTTCGTATGTTATGGTTATTTGGTGTTAAAAATAATTTAAAATAGTAGAAAATAAGTGGTTTTTGATCCTAATGAGGGTTGGTCACATATTATTTCGTGTTTGTTTCATAAAAGGCAAAACTAGGTACATATTTTGATAATTAATGATTATTTTGACATGGTTTTAAATCAAATATACCTAAAATTAATTTTATGAAATATTGAGGGCTAAAATATATGTGTACATGTGATTTAAACATGATTTAATTCTGTTCATAATTTATTTTAGTGGTATAATCACAAAAACCCTAAACTAGGTGCCTTAGTTAATCACTTAAAGGGGCTAGTTAACCTAATTTAATTCTAAAGGACCTAAAATGAATTTTGTGATGAATTTAGGGACTAAAATAGTTTGGGGAAGCATGGAAAA